>JARFNZ010199416.1:0-15424 GCA_031763405.1 Balanus nubilus
ATAGCAATAGGAAAAAGTCGCTGGGCCACACGACTGAGCGAGGGCCGCGGCCCCGGGGCTGGCCCGCCGCTGCCGCCACACCGGCCGGCGGATGGCGGCTGGCGGCGGTTGGTGGTAATTTATTGTGGATTTACAGCTGTAGTGTGTACAGTACATGACATATGGGGTGTAACATTTTGCAGTTAGGATTAAATAAATGGGGCACTGATCCATAAAATACCCGCATATAGCAATATATTACTCCTTGCATATTGGGTGATCTCACAGCAAAAACACTGTGGGAAAAATTACAATTTTCAGCCCCAAAGCAAACATTAAAAGTTTGTATTTGGCACCTGCATTATGTACCAGGTTCGCACTTTATACCAACCCTGACATTGAGCAGGACGGCCTGGTGTTAACATCTGTGGAAGGTGATATGGGGTTTCATAATTCACATATTGCAGTGATAAAGAAGAGAACGAGGTAACCCATTTGTCAACCAGGTACTTATATCAACGATCACTCTTTGCAGTTGCCAAATGCAATTTCTCAGAGCCAAAGCCTTTAGTGCAGAGTGGCCTTTTTCGGCCCTGAAACAAACTTCAAAGGTCATTTTATGGCGCCCGCTTTATGTATCAACATCACACTTTTTACCAGCCCTGCTTGAGTCCCTCCCTTAAATATGATACGGTTCATGAGTTAGGTTTAATTTTCAAAATCATGCGAAAGCAGCTTTGTTATAATGTGATAATTTACAAACGAGATGATCGAGCTCGAGGATAATTCCATCTCCGTTATAACCACGACTGGAAGTGCCCAGACCCGTTCCACCGCTGATGTGCCCCGATGCGGAGGGCCTGCACACGTGAACTACGTCACGGGAAATATAATGCTTAATTAACAAACGAAAAAGAAACCAAAACTCTTCAAAGTTCTAATCACACTGTATATATATATCCTAAATTTTGAGCAATGTCGGCAATTGATGCCGACCATGTGTCGTCTTTTCGCCAATGCCGAAAAACGAAGGGGCGAATCGACACAAATCGGAACAGCCAGTTTAAGATGTGAAATTATTTGCGTGGGTAACTCATGTCTGATAAAATTTTGAGAACATTGTATCCATGTAGTCTATTTAAATTGCTTCTAATTGGAGAATACCTACCGAAGCAGAAGGAGAATAACGGTAATGGTATCGACTTATTTTGGCCGGGAAATATAAGGGCATATTTTGAACTCGTGCGCTGCTGGGAGTGGGATGTTTGAACACCATATTCCTGAGGGTTTTGCACCAACTTGATCCGGTTGACCTTGCTCACAGTCGCACCACGGCCGCAATGCTCTAGATAAATATTTGAATATTTCATGATTTGATAAGACCACCAGTACCTGCAATGCATATATCGCGGATTTTTGTTATATCGTTAGCCTCAGGTCAGGTCAATTTCGTGATCTACCCATTACAAGCGAAGGAAGGAAATTTCAAGTCCTTCTAATACGCATCAGATCGCTCCAATTATTTCAGAATAATGTCAACTTGGGCTACTTTTGATGACCCAGGTTCAAGTCCTTTTGTCCGTGACCCCTTTTGAAGTGCCGTCTTTTGTTATCCTAGGTCCCCAACACCTATTTGCCAATTACCCTATATAGGACCGATAGAGATAGAGACGTGCGATTGGCACCAGTATGTTTGTCTCATCAGAAGGCAAACACTTAAATGCAGCATGACCTTTTTGGGTTGGGTACCTACCTCTGAGGTCAACTTTTAAAATTGGCCTTACAAAGTCACTATGTAGGTAGGTTTATATGCTTTTTTGCGTGTTGACGATAGAAACTCGATAATGCAAGAATCGTTGCCCTTCCTTTACCAATAAGCTAAAAACTTTTTTCGCAAAAAACATACGGTTACTTTTACCTTTAATGACCACTGGAGCCTGAGCTATTGACATCTACTCTAAGCTGACGATTCCTTGGCGAAAACACTTCAATTTCTATTTTTCGGTTTCGTCCTAGCGTGTTACACGACGTAGGGAGTTGGCTTGAGGTTGTCTTCAGGTGGAGGCTGGGGTTGTTTTGAGCAATGCACAAAGACGGGAAAATTTGGCCTTTGGTGACCTCAGTTTTGATTTAAGCAAAAAAGCATGAATAACTTTAAAAATTATTGTGAAAGGGCTTGGAATGCCTTCAATGACATCCCCCATCCCTTGACATGCACTTTTACTTATCGAGTTCATTGTGGAGCCACCTTGAATCCCATCCCCCATTACGGCGAGAGTGGTTCAAGGCAAAATAATTTGTAATCTAACCAAATCTGTCACTTCCCAGATACATATTAGATTCAGATATTTTTAAAGACCCGAGGAGTCAGGAAATGGTTGTAGGCAAACCGTTATTGGGTAGGGGAAAGTGGGGTAAAGTGGACTATCGGGGCAAAGCAAACTACCCACCCTACTGATTTTATGAGTGATGTGATATTTACGAGTGATGTAAATGAGTGATATTTACGATTTCTCTTATGTTTTACTGTAATGAAAATGTCGACATTACCACGATGTTTGTGTACGAATGTAAATAAATGTCGGTGTTCAGAAATGCAGTTCTATAGGTGTAGAAGTGTCAATAAAAAACAATCGCTATTTTCGGCGTGATGTCTGAAATGCTTGTCCAAATATGGAATTTTGAAAATGGGGTTAAGCGGACTAGGGAGCGCTCCGTTTTGCCCGGTAATGGTCCACTTTGCCCCAACATTTGGAACTGTTAGTATATCGTCAGCACCGTCCACTTGCATTGCAATGTTTGTGGAAACATCAAGACTCAAGTAGTGAATTCGTGCTCCGTCCCTTTCTTTGCGGGGGGAGGGTGCAAAAACTCATTGCATCCTTCCAGGCATTTGTGGATACCAGGGCCATAATAGTCCCCCTGGATCCGCCAGTGAGCGCTGTCTACTTTCATTTCGCTAAAACAGCTCGTTCGCGCTGATGGTGGCAGCCAATTCGTACCGCTAGTTCCCTTCTCGCAAGTCATAACACTTCATGGCCATTTTTCGATGAGTATACCTGCTTTGAACTACGATATTGGCAGGCAGGAAAGTAACAGCGGCACAAATAGCAACGCTGGACGAATTTTGCTTCGATTTCTGCGTTTTCTTTCTCTAAAAGACGACTCCCAAGCAATTGTTTTCAAAGATTCAGTTTCCAATCGTTAATACGTGCTTGGTAACTTTCGTCGGGGGGGAGGCATGTTGCCCCCCTTCCAGGATTCCCCCCGGATCCGCCAGTGGATGCAATACGGTGCATATCTGGATACCTTGTGGTTTTATTTTCGTTTTTATTTATTCAACTTTCTTTTTCTGATACCTAAATAGGTATGGAATAAAATGAAGCATTTTAGCACGGCAAAAATGTCACAGGTTATAACTCGAAAACCTGGAGTCAGATCGAGCTTATATTGTTACAGCTAAATTCAGGACCAACTTCATAGGTACCGAATCCTAGCAAAAAGTGAGTGATCAAGGTGTTTTCGTCTTGTCGAAATGTCGTAGAATGCCCCACATGTCCTTTGCAGTCTACGTCAGTTGGAACCCGCTGTTTGAGCTGACTGAGTATGGCAGCCTCCGATGAGACGGCTACCAGTTTCATGAAGGCTGCCGTGCCAGGAGGCAATCAATTGAGTTGCCATGACAACAGGCGGTCGGCCGGGCGGCTGGATAAGGTGGCGGCCCGGTTTAACAGCCAATGACGGGTGCGGCTACTGGCGTTGCAGGGGGCCAGCCAGCCGCGCCGCTCGGATGGCAATTAGACCAGTCACGATTGATAGGTCCGGCAGAGATATTGGTCGTATGATAGCGGCACGGCTGTGGCGCGTGACACAAGGACAGGACATTGGAAACAGGGCGATCCTATTGCAGCGATGCGGCCTGTCGAGGTCAAAATAACGGCCACGTGGGATCAGCGATACTTGGACCGGCAATAACTGGACGGTGTTTATGGGACCGGCCGGGATGGTTTACGAGGGATTATTTGTTTGTGACGTGTGTACGAGGGCCACAGCTGGTAGCTGATATCAAACATATGGGAGGTTTCAATGTCTATTTGAAGTTAGAGGCATGGTGACAGACTGTTAGAAATAAACGTCGGGCGTCAGCCTTCATGCTCCTGACTGTTTGTCTGTCGAAATTGGACTCAGCGTGTGATTGCTTTATAGCAGGAACGTCGGAACTGGAAAGCATAACTTTTCACAAAGTTGTGCGGAAGTCGGCTGATGGAGCAGTTTCTAGAAACTTATGATGTATCATGTATGAGTCTTATTTTTATCAGTTTGTTGTAACTTGCTGTCCAGAAATATTACCCAAGTCTCAAGTGACCATATAACAGCCGCTACCTTATACACGCATGTATTTTGCCACGAATCCTCAAATGCGATGTAATCATGTAATACGAATAACAACACAGATGGCCGTACTATATACATTAACAATTTTATGCGAAATCTGTATATATTTGTGCCATGTCTGCAGTATGGGGTAGAATGTGCTAGGGATGAGAAAATATTTGTAATTCTGTAGAAATCATGGTAGTCTTAAGTTCATGCTGCTTACGTTATGAAACGCAACTGCAGAGTTTTGTCACCAGAGCATGTGCTATAACGCCGCTTGGCTGGCAACGGACAGCAAACCGCAGCGCGTAAGTTTAACCTCCATCCTTTCCATGGTTCGACTCGGGCCAACGCTTCACCGTGCGACCAGGCCCCTCGACCCGGGCCCCGCCTCCCGGCCTGAAGACGACCAGACGTGTCCTTAGCCCCCAGCCCCAGCCCCGCCTTCCGGCCTGAAGACGACCAGACGTGTCCTTAGCCCCCGGCCCCGGCCCCGCCTGCCAGCCTGAAGACTGGACTAGGTCTCAGCCCCCGGCCCGCCTCCCGGCCTGAAGACTGGACGAGGCCTTAGCCCCCGGCCCCGGCCCCGCCTGCCGGCCTGAAGACTGGACTAGGTCTCAGCCCCCGACCCGCCTCCCGGCCTGAAGACAGGACGAGGCCTTAGCCCCCGGCCCGGCCCGGCCCTGCCTGCCGGCCTGAAGACTGGACTAGGTCTCAGCCTCCGGCCCCGCCTCCCGATCTGAAGACCAGACTAGGTCTCAGCCCCCGGCCCCACCGCCGCCTCACGGTCTGAAGACGACCAGACGTGACCTCAGCCTCCGCCCCGGCCCCGCCTCCCGGTCTAAGGATGACCAGACGTGACCTCAGCCTCGGCCCCGCCGCCACCTCACGGTCTGAAGACGACCAGACGATGCCCCAGCCCAGCCCCGGCCCCGCGGGGCGGACCACAGACATCAAAATGACAGACTCGACCGTCCCTAGATGTTCATCGCAGGCCGCGGCGGGCTAATCATTCCGAGTGTGCTTCCGCTCGAGGAGATGTCGGCTCACATTTCAGCTGTCCCGGGTAATTTGGTACGTCATGTCGCGGCTCGCTGAAATGGCGCACTTGTTGAATTGCTGGATCGGCCCACTCAGGCTAGGGAGAAAAGGTATGAAATTTAATCCTCATCACCTCCTGCGGCTTCCACGATGACACGTCGTTCATTTCGCATGGCTGTTGATTGTTGAATGCCTGCCCACAGACAAAGCTCCTTCTGTGTGGAGGGTGAGCTCGGGCCTTGGACCAGCTTTCTCTAATGTCTCGAGCAGAGAGGACCGAAGACGCGTGACGGGTGTCTCAAGAGGATCGAGGGAACTGTCTCACGGCCCATTTCCTGGCTCTGACCTTGTAAAATTGGCCCTCGGGTAGACCGTGACCGTGGCGAACGGGAGTAGCTCAACACTGAACAGTGAACACTGAACAGTAATTGGTCTTGGTGGGGAGGTCACGATTCCCAAAGATCACCAGGATCCTCGCCATGTGGTATCACGTGAGTTGTTGTCGACAGGCAAAAGAAGGGTCAGTTGGTGATGCTTCTCCCACCACCGGCGGAGAAGGAGGTTTCAGATTCTCTCTTAGCAGAACAACGAAATGGAAGTCGTGTTTTTCCGAGAGAACAAATTGGACCTCGAATAAGTTTCTTCGTTTCTTTCAACGTTTTGTCATTTAATCGTTTACCTTCTTTCATCTGATATTCCTATGACAACGTCACAATTTCACGTTAAAATTGGAGATCCGGATATTTGAAGTGAACCAGTTCCCAAATGGATCAATAATGCATTAAGCACCATGCCAAACATTACTTTCAGCTAAGGAATAGGCCTGGATGAACTTCTGATTGCTGCAACCGATGCTCTCCGAGAGTTCTTCTCTGACCAGTCTGAAGACCCGCCCACAGTCGCCGTCGGCCTGGCTGCTCAGTGCGACCGGCTAACAGTGGAGGTACCACCTCTCTTCTCCGAACCGCGCAGCGAACGCCGTTCTCAGGCTATCAGGAACGGATCCTCCGTCTAGTGCCGCGAAACACGTGGCGCCCCAATAGCCCACCAAGGACCAGAAAACCCCGGCGTCCATGAGAGCTGACTGAGGCCAACTGATGCGACTTGTGGTGATTAGAATACGGTTCCATGTAAAAAGTATTGCGTATGAATTGCCTACCGTATATTCTTGAATAAAGAGGGTATTTTTATTTCACGCTGGTAACAAACACCCGCCAACAACCCAAAGATGTAATTGAGCTCACTCCAGCAATACAATACCAGGCGCCGGGCCGTCCATCCCTGAATTCCACAGCCCGCCGCCGTCCATCACTGCGGCCTTGGCGATATCTGCTCACAGCTGGGGTCGCCGTGGGCGGCCACCACTGAAATTCCTATCTTGGGGAGGGCCGGAACCAGGCTGAGAAGTATTTATGGACGCCAGTCCAGTCCAGTTACAGCTCAGGCCCCACCAGCGACCCAGAACGGTCTCAGTTGCAGATGAGAGTGCTTCGTCGCCGGCGTCTGGCTCGTCTATCTATGGAGACCTTATTAGTTATTCGGCGACGGGACTGTTTTATTTCGCACTGAGGGGCAGCGGACACGGAAAGAGACAAGCTGATACAACACAGCCCTCATTCATATTCGGCGAACAATATCCTGAACACAGACAACACGACAATTTCCTGGAAGTTCAACGACCCCTTTGGCGCGTATTCAGCCATGATAATACTTGGTAAGCAGTGGTAGCTGCGTTGCGCCACCACAGGACCGACCGTTGGATCTGTCGATATTACCGCCTGGTTTTTGTGTTGGCGGTTGTAAGTACAACAAGGGGACAGCATAATTGACTCGTTGTGTACCACCCCCCTCCGGCGGTCCCCGTGCTGGGGCGTCACGCCGTGTGACGCGTCACGCCGTCACGGCTCGGTGGGGCAGCTGGTGCTGTTTGCCGCCCTCCCTCCCTCCCTCCCTCCATGCCGCCCCGCTGTCTTTAGGCCGACGGCAGAGTGGATACATGAAAAATGAACGGCTCCCACTCCCTATACACTGCACACTGTTCAGGTCACCTGGGGCAAGGAGGTGGCCGCGGAACAGACCCTCGGGAGTTCTGTGCAAGAAGTTCGCTTCTCAGGAGGACTTTTTGACCAGACTTTCTGACACATCCGTTACTTAGGTATCCACCCGATGATGATCGCTTATTTGGCTCGGAGACTCTCGTATTTTTCTTTTCTTATGTAGCCTTACTATCCTCCCTAACTGGCCACGGCCATCGGCCCTCTTGTAATCCTCTACGCCAGCACCAATTGGCCTTTATGCAGTCTGTCCAATCCTCGCTGGCTGGCACTGGTCTCCCTTACTTTACTGCTTGGACTTCCCATGTGGTCTCACATGCCTTCGCTAATCGCTGGCATACCCGTAAACCTCCAGTAGACTCCGTACCCTTTCTCTCTGGGCTTCCTTCATTCGGCACGTACTGCCTATTGATCACTTCACCTCCCTTGGCATCCGGGGGCGTATTCATTCTGCTTCGGTGGAGGCATGGTTGAGCGCACAGGAGGTCGTGCGGGAGCGACTTTCGGATGCAGCGGGTGAGAAAATGACGTGAGTCCCGCCCGTTCGACCGCCGGGATGCGTCATACATTTTGGAGCCGGTTCGTAGCCAGGCGGGCCCGTGGCGTAGGGAGCACCGTGAAATTAGATGAATATCGCAGGGGAAGGACGGGATGGAATCTGAACGGATGATTGCTGCTGGGTTTAATCTGCGGGATTGCCGGAGATGTAAAATGCATGGGTGCGGAGAACGTTGTGATGGGGGCTGTGGTAAATTATGACATCGATACGGAGCGTACAATAACATCATCTCTTAATCTGTAACAATAACAATATTTCATAAATTAGCTGAAATCGACTAGATAGCAGCATGCAAATGTTGTAGTACAATGATGCTTCTCTATCCAATAATGCTGGTCATAGTTATGCATTATGGACGGTTCTCTGTCACGACTAAAAACACATATGCTACTGTAGATATGTGTAACCTCACGTTCTTACACTTCTTATGACGTCCAACTTACCCGTTTTCTGTATGGCATTAGCGTTAAGCCAGCTATCACGTTTATCATGCATTTTATGCATGATAAACTGGAACGAGCGCATCCCGCTCATTTGTGGACGTGCTCAGAAACCCGAACAATCATCTGCTTGTCGGATATATGAACTGCGCCCCACTCACCATCTTCATTAGAATGGTCAATGGAATTCGCCGGTGTCTCCCCAGCTGACCCTTGGTATTCCGTTCCTTCTTCGCCTTCTTTCATGTCCTCTTATCTCATTTCCATCGCTCTATTTTTCCCTGATACTTCTTCTTAATCGCCTGTATTTTTAAGATCACAATAATTGAAAGGAGTCGAGCGACTTGTCTTCATCGCACATTTTATTTTTGTTAGGGTGCCTTGCGAATACATCGCCCCCCAAGTCAGATGTGATTTATTTTCGATGTATGAAGCTGCTGCTGCATTGCATAAAATTAATACCAAATGAATTAAAATGAAGAAAATGAACACGCACTTGTAGGCAGTAGTCAGTATCACGGGAATAAACGCAAAGGGGATGTGGTTTCCTTATGCCTAGTTAGTATGTCCCCAGACCTCAATATTCCTTTTGAAGATATAGGCTTAAAGGGTTTTAAATGCTTGCAGATTTTACGCCGATATTGAAAAAACAAGTGTTTTAAATTGCAGACCTGATGATGGGCTAAGCCCGAAACTGTTGTCTCTTTTCTTTGTCTCGCTGTCATTAAATATATCATTTAGTATGAGGCTAAGATTTGTATTTATCATATTTTTGATAATGAGCCTCAAAAAAGCGCTTTCCCACCTTACTTATTATGTATTTTGCGAAAAAATATACCAAATAATGTTCTAAGATAAAGCTAAAACATGAACCTTGTAAGTACCTGTGAAACTCCATGATTTGTCCAGCAGTAGGATGACATTGCCCCTCTCTATTTACGATGCAATCTCTAATCGCGATACCAGATCAATCAATTTCCAGATCGCCCCGTAGCTCAGTTGTCCACCCTGTAGCTCAGTTGGTAGAGCGCCGGACTCCCGGTAGTGAGAGCCCGGGTTCGAGACGCTTCGGCGCTTGATATTTACTCGTGACGAGGATGGCCTGCGGTCGGTGGCAGCGGCCGCACACAAGGTCAGTTGAAGTCCGCGAGTGGGGCAGACCGTGTCCAGCTTTGTGGGCACGTTAAACTTTCGAACTAAATTCTGCCGGCTACCCGGAATTTCCCGATCGGACGGACGGTAGAGGTCAGGACCTGCTCAACAAGCTCTGCTTAGACCGGGTTCTGATCTCGCGAATCCGTCCATTGAAAGGTTCGGACTAAATTTATAAAAAATATAAAAAATTGGCATGTTTTTATTTTTATTTTTATTTTGGCAATGAATTTTTAGTTAAGCTTTATTTAAATATTTCAGACGAAAAAGTTGCTAACCGAATATCACACCAGCAATAATATCCAAGAAGTTCCTAGAAGCCTTTCAGAGGGACATTATTTTGATGTACGAATGTTAATAGAATGTATGTAACGCTAATATAATAACATTAATTTCAAGCGATGATGTTAGCTCGCATGTAAATTTTCCAACTACGTGGATGTTATTCGTCTCTTAAGATAAATGACAACCTCGGGGAGATTATGAATAAATCATTCAGAGGTCCGACGTGTTTCGAAGAAATAACGGTCTAAATGGCTCCATCTGAGCAAAGAAGTACTTTAAAGTAAGCGTGGAGCGCAAACCTAAGTTTAGAATAGTGCTTTAGGTTGCTTGCAGACATGACCTGGAAAATGGCTTGATTTCGTTTTTGTCCTTTAGCCTCCTGTGTCGAGAGGCATTGTTAACTCCAATAAACTGAAAACCCCTTCCACTCGCCCCCTTGAAGCCCGGGGATCAAGCCCAATGCATAAAATTCCTTTTTTGTCTTCTTTTCCTCGGGCTCTTCCCTGTTATTTTACCCCACCTCTTATTTGTTATATTCTTTATCGCATCATACTATAGAGGTACGCGATTTTATTCAGATTTTGAAATCTACGGGTCCAGAATCACAGATCAACATTAAACGTCTCTAAGGAAGCGACAATTTGGCTGGGGTTGGTTCGTCTTCTTCACTGCTGGCTATTCTTTCTATTATATTATATCACTATATCTATTCTATATATTGCATTATCACTCTATCTATTCTGTATATTATATTATATCACTCTATCTATTATATCTATTCTATTATATTCTATTCTATCTTATTTACGACAGACAGGCCTCCTTTCGTCGCTTAAAAAATCAGTGCTGCGATGGCTCCATCTATATTGGCAGCAATTGTCTTTTTTCTTAGATACCCGCTACGTCGATTGTGCCCGGCATGGGTGTTTTATCGGAGTTAAAGCGACTATAAATACAGTCCCCATGCATACCGAATGTTCCACCATTGTCACTGTGCGCCATAAACAAACATGCCTGCAGTCGGGATGTGCAATAAAGAACACAAACGAGACACCAGGGCTGTGCGAAGCCATGCCGACAAACACGCCGACAGTGCACATGGTCGGTATCCTCAGTCCGTACACAGTTTGTGCCGAGGCACCCTACAGCGGCTTGGCTCACCGCGATCAATTTGATGGGTATGCCATGCGAAATGAACAACACAGACAAAACTTATGCAGGATATATGCTATAGAGTGCCCATGCGATTGCACTTTCGCCCAACTGTGACTTCGTTTCCAGCTATATCGCGCTTCATGCTTCATCTTTATCACATGCTTAGGGTTGTATAGTTTTCACTAAAATTTTGACAGAGCCAGCTGAATGGTTAGTGTGAGATTTAGTTCCCCCACTGCTCTATGTCTGTGTTTATTTCAGCCCATACACTGCATACAGGGACAGGATATCTGCACTAGACGTCTGCTATCTAGTCTGTCCTTGGTGGAACAATTTGAATGCCGGCGTCTTCTCGCCACAAAGCTATGGCCTTGGAGCCGCCACACTAAGACCTAATGACCCGTGTGTTTCCTTATTTCCGAGCTGTAAAGGAGCCGACGGTGGTCTAGTATTCCGCTGATAAACAAAGAAATGACTGTCAAAATGGCGAGCGTAGCGATACCACGCGCAGGACAGCGTATTTGTTGGAACATCCGAGGCTCTGTTTAGCTAACATTTCCTGCGGCATTTAAATCTTATATCGTGTCATCATTCCAGTAGCTTTAGCTTGATGTTTTTTAGCTCTGCCACACACACCGATTGTTGTGTGAAGTGAACAGAATGCATCATCTATCTGCATTGTTACTCCTGTGGCAGCGCTCATAAGATGCATCCGCCCGTGTCAGAAAGGAACCACGCATCACTGGGCCGTGGTTCAGTCCCCTCCCTCCCTCTCTCTCCTCTCTCCTCTCTCTCCCCCGCTCTACCCGGTGGCATTACAGCTGCGGCACTTAGGGCAGCAGGCGGCGTCCCGCCTGATGACATAACGCTGTCGCCCGCTTGATGAAACAATGTAACAGCGGGCGTCTAAAGCGGGCCATCTCGTGATACTGCCTCTGCTCACCGCCCACTGCCGCCGCCCGCCGGCTGGGCGGAACGGGCCATCAGGCGCTCTCACAGCCGCCACAGCTGACCTCCACAGCCGACCCCACGGCCTTTCCACAGCCTCACCCCCCCCCCCCCTCACCCTCACAACCGTCCCCCACAGGCACACCTAAACCCACCCCTACAGCCGCTCCCCACCACAGAAGCCTCTACATCCGCCCTCCCTACGGCCATCCCACAGCCGTACCTACATCTCACAGGCCACAGCCACCTCTAGTCACCACAGCTATCTGTCACAGTTCCCAAACTGCCCCCACCCCCCCCCACGGCTCAGTCAGCTGATCCTGTGATCTAGAGAACGGTGACCCCGCGACCTTGGCCGCCGCGCCGCGCCGTGCTGATCTGCTGAATGAGAATAAGCGAGACGAATGGCCGACCCCACGTGCCAGGACTGTGGCGGCGGTGGCGGCGGCGGTTCAGGGGCCGTTCTGTATGCTGGGACGTGTGGAGACGGGCTGAAAGAGACGGGCAGCCGTCGCCGTCGGGGGCGGCGGGTATTGTGAAAGGGACGGAATTGACGGCAGGCTGGAGTCGGGGACGGCCTGGAGGCTGGAGTCTGCCGCTGGAGACCGGCCAGTCTGGAGTGGACTGCCGCTGAGGCTAGCCTGTCACGAACTCTATTGACGTTGGAACTGGCCGTTGCCGAAGTCAACGAAGTTTCAATATGATCAATATGAATAGGTACTGCGGATTCCTTATGTTCGGTATCGGGTTCGGTCGGTCTCTGTCTTTTGCTCGCGAATCGAATTCGACACACGTCTGTCGGCTGCACTGTATTTGTCTGTATACTGTATATGCACTGCATCGATATCAAGCCAGGAAGAGGACAGGCGCGTCCTCTCCCTGGCGACGCTCGTGATCCAACTGCCTCAGAATGCTCCGTTTACGGGCGACGCGGCCCGACACATATGGGGACTAGCCGTCGTGACGGCCGGACGGAGAGGTTCGGGTAGGACGGTAAAATAAACAGGACATAAATTTAGAGGGAAGTTCGACAAGGGACTGAGGGATGGAGATAAAACAGAAGTTCCGAGAGGGAGCAGCGCAGGCGACATTTTACAGAAAAGGAAACCGTATCGAGGCAAATTTGGACGGAACATGTAGTATGTACCCTACAGGCTCATGACTGTAAATTTCCGTCATAAAAGTACATTTCATCAGTGTATCACAAACGGCAATTTCCTGGCATCAACGCGACGCGCGCCGACACCCAAACAACGCCTGCCTCAAGCAACAAGACATCAGCGAACAGCATTGGGAGTATTTGATGAAAACAAAGCGACACACCCAAAACGTTTCATCGCCCTACCCACATGGTCAACCTGACGAACCACTCGTTTGGCAGGTCTGCCGCTGCCGCTGCCACTGCCGCTGCCGCTGAACTGTCGCCTTCAGGCAATCACGACCTCGGCATCGGCCGCTGGCGGCACAGCCCGGCTGTCGGCCGCAGCAGCCTCCCCGGAAGACCCGCGATGAATGAGAAACAGCGCGACGCTTTACGGCCGGCCGCCCCGCGCTGCAATCCGGCGGCAGATTGTTCGCGGAAGCCATCCCACCGATAGAGTTCCACGCAGCGTCGTGCTCCCGTCGTGCCGAGCTGTCGCGCTCCCGTCGCGCGTCCGTCCGCACCGTGGCCTGGGCTGGAGCGCCCTGGAGTGTGCAGTGGCGATTGTCGGCGAGCGCTGATTGCCAACGGTCTAAACTATCGGTCATAAAGAGCAAAACACTGGCCGCAGAACGACCGACGTCACTGGAAAACGCATGACGCCTCCGTTCCAGGCCACTTTTGTCGTCCGCGTTGGTGAAACTGTTCATTATGTGGTTCACGGCGAAATCGTCCATGCCTGTCCTGCATAACGTAACGTGGCCAAGTCAATCACAAGTGCCGCTCGGTAACCGGTCACGTCACGGGAACTGAACACGACATGCAGCGAGTCTGCGTTGGGTCATTGGGCACGCTGAAGACATGCCGTCCATGGCCTTGTTAGTTCAAGCCCTGAAGTACTTATGAACCCTCGTTACCTAAGTAACCACCTCACAAATTATTTCGCTGTTAGGGAACTGATTTTTTTAAAGGGAAATGTCGACCTTAAACAAAAATCGAGTGAGTGTGATAGAACGACCCAACAAAGTATGCAGATATTAATAACGGTGTAAAGATATCCTTTAAACCAACGAATTGTGAAGATATTGATGAAAAAGCAATCTTATTCCATGATGTCATTTACACATGTGACGATATTTTTACGTCACATGTGTGGCGTCGCACTTCCTGGCCAAAAAATACTTGGTTCATTTCCAACCGATTTGCAAATAAACATTATCACTAGTATCTTTGAGAAATGCACATGTTGAATAAAGGTGGCAGTTTCTACATAGCCATATATTGAATGCAATTACAGATGAAAAATGTTGGTTTCGCGTCAAAGTGTCGTCATGGCTCGGAAGACCATTCATGC
This sequence comes from Balanus nubilus, assembly GCA_031763405.1. Classification (NCBI taxonomy): domain Eukaryota; kingdom Metazoa; phylum Arthropoda; class Thecostraca; order Balanomorpha; family Balanidae; genus Balanus; species Balanus nubilus. Next base: position 14,486 of record JARFNZ010199416.1, read on the forward strand.
ATTCAGCCATAGGATTTTGCCAATTTTCATTGGTTTTCCAATTAACAATGATGGTAGCACTTGCTCTGAAAAAACATCAGTTGAGGGGTGTCTCGCTAAGGTAGCTGCCCAATTTCTTACACCACAAGCATTTTTTTCAGTATGAATATTGTTGGGCTGGTACCAAACAGTTAGGACCACCCACGACCATGGACAAAGTCTGCCCTCGTGTCAAAGTTCAGCATTAAGCCATCGGTACTTTTGTCAAATGCAATAATATTTCACACACAAACAATAATACCAACGCCTACCATAGCTTATGCAACACCTCACGCCCGGAAGTTTTCGCACTGCGCAGGTTCACCTTAACATATTTGAGCAAATGATCAATAACTTTGTGAATTGTTAACGGATTTTGAAACGGAAATTACCAAAAGCATTTTCGTGAAAAGATGCGTCATTTGATAAGCATCAACTCGTCATAGCAGCAACGGGTAGTAATGATAGACAACCGCCAATAATAAGGCTAAACTTAGCTAAAGTCGATTCACCTTAACTTCAAATCTTGTCTTTTTTCGATGACGCCGGGCCGCATCTGGTATAACTCAGCCATCTGGTATAAAACAAGCGATTTGAAAACAAAACTTGCTCTTGGGCCATTGCTGGTTAGTTTTCAGAGGAGCTGCCTCGTGCCATGATGTTTCTATATGCAAGCTACAAGTTTGCTATCTCAGTTGAAAACCCCATGTTAACACGCGCTCTGGAGGGGGGCAAAATATGCCCCCCCTTATGTTTTTCGAGCATAGCTAAAAAACGGCTGCGCGCATCGCCGCCGTTTTTTCAGTACCTGCCTAGAATTCAATTACACACTTTGTGTTAAAATTTTGACCTTAGGTCATGTCAGGTCAGGTCACCAGGTCAGGTCAAAGTGCAGACATTGAAAATGACCATTTTCCAAGT
>JARFNZ010199526.1:0-15421 GCA_031763405.1 Balanus nubilus
TGACCTATAAAGGTCACCACGTGACCTTGACCTGAGGTCAAATTTTGAGATTGACCTCCAGAGGTCATCATGTATATATTTCGATGCGCCCTGACGAGAAAAACACGATGGTGTCAGAATAAACGCTCTTTCTTTAACAGTTAAAAACTTAGTCGCGAAAATAATTTTCCAAGAAAACAGCCATTTTGACCTTTCATGACCTCTGGAGCCTAAACTGTTGACCTTGGGTCAATTCTGATGACACGACGACGAAAGAGCGCTTCTAGGGCTTTCTAAGGTTTTTTAGTTTCTTCCTAGCTAATATAGTTCCCGAGATAATGGCGGAAATTCCCAAAAATATCAATATTTAGGAAAATTTGACCTTTGATCACCTCTGGTGACCTCATTTTTTACCTGAACGAAAAAATGCTCAAGCAGTTTCGAAATTATTTTTGACGAGATTTTGAACGCTTCTTATCGTTTTCCGTTAAGTGCCGTAGGAGCCGAGTTACAAGGGGGGTGTTCAAACACCCCCGGCACGAGGCGGGTGGCGCCGAGCACCGGCACGGCGCGGGTTAAGAGGGCCCTGTTAACTTTTAGACGGTATCTGGATCTGCTAGTACTTAGATGGCTTTGCTGACCTGTTACGGTCCTTTTCCTATATTCGGGGGCCCTGTCGATCTGTAGAGAGCCATCTGGCCTCTACTGGCCTTTATAGGGACCTGTCGATCTGAAGAGGGTTCTTATCAATCTGTGGAGGGTGCAACTGTTTTAATAAGGTGGGTGGGTCCCCCTTTGGCTACGAGGGACCCTCGAGTCCAATTTGGCTCCCTCCTTGGCAAATTCCTGGCTACGCCACTGGCCACTCCTTAGTTCAGTGTTGTCTCTCCATTCTCCAGTGACAGGCCCGCCAGTCTGACTCGGCGTCCTACACACTGAGAACACAGCCCTCCGCGCCGGCACGGTCGACACAGACCGCAGCTGGTCTGGCTAGAGAGACACTCTTCGGTACAGCCCTCCGCGCCGGCACGGTCGACACAGACCGCCTGGTCTGGCTAGAGAGACACTCTTCGGTACAGCCTCGGAGACGCTGGGTGGCAACTGAGAACATCGAGAACGTGGTTAATGCAAAGAGGTCAACCGAACTATATGTATATCTGGGGAAATCTTTCGCTGCTGTATCAATAACAATATGTCGTGTGGATTTAAGTGCGTGATATTTTAATGTATACTTTTAGTGTATCGCAGTCATACGATGTTTTTACCATGATCGTGTATTTTGTATCTTCGACTGGCTTCATAAGACCCACTATTGTGGACGAAACCTAATAAATGAACATGAACAAGATCCCGGCCCAACGCAGCAGCGCAGAGCATTGTTGGCAGCAGCCGACTGATTGTTCAGATGTGGATAAAAATCACGTGAATAGCCAACCTGCGAAGTGCATAAAGGATTAATCCCAGATAGATCATCCGTTCAGTGATGGGTATCGTAATCATTGGCAGCAGCATAAAGCGAAGGCTTGGTGAGAAACGATTGTGGGCTGAATGGGAAATACCGAACAACGATGGAATGAGCGATCTGATGGAAAGGATGGGTCTCAATTTTGCCAAAATTGTAGCTTAAGTGCGGTTTTCCAAGTACATCAATTCCAACTATTTTCCGTAAAATATCCTCTATTGAACATTAAGCGGACTCACCTCCCCTTATAGCCGCTCACTTCCCAAGCCGTCTCGTACCCCGCAGATGGCACCACTTACTGGCTGAACACGACCCACGGCCACAGGTGGCGCTGCGCTCTACACGACAGATGGCACTGCTTTCACGGCGCTCGTCGAGCACGGACAGCGGAATATGGTCGCTGGTCACTGGACAAGTGGACATGAGCCATGACCGTTAGGACGTTCTTATCAAAGGGCTGAGTACCCCATGGTTCACGCTGGGGCTTTTTCCTGATAAAGCCGTTAGAGTCTCAAACCTGAAGACTGAAGTGTGAGATCTGGTTCAAATTTGTCTTCTACGTAATTTGACGTGGTGTGCCTTATTTTCCCAGTAAATGTAAATCAGTACACAAAATATGGCTTGGACGTAGAGCGTAAGTAGACATCGAACTCTTGGCGCTCCCGCTCTCAGTGTAGAAAGTTGCGATTAAGATTCAGCCCAACCTCGGAAGGATAAAGCCATAGAAGTATATCGCCGCCATAATTCTTGGCATATTATCTATCAAACCCCTTAGAAATTGCCAACCTTCCTGTAAAGATACGATAACTACACATGCAAACAACACTCACTACGGCAAAGGCTGGATTTTGAGGTATTCAAGCATAAATGTAGACAACCAACAACGAACAATCAAGAGTAGGCGGAAAGGCAAGCACCATGGGATTTGTTATTTTTTATAGTCCAGAAAAGGGCCTAATTGCCGGCTTATTTTCCTTCTCCGGCGTCAGTATTCGATGGACCAACCAGGCACGTAATGCTCGCTAAATGTCCCCCCCCCCCCTCCCCACCAACACACCTAGGCGCTGCTCTGAGGATGGTGACAGACTCTATCCTTACCGATGGTTTTCTGTCAGGTTAAACATTTTGCAGTTATGCGACTTTCCCTTTAACTCCATTACACGTTTTGTGACAAAATGCGGAAAAACAGGTCCAGCAGAGGATGCCAGGATTTTTTTCAAGACTGTCTGTCACGCTGGAATGGGCATAAACGATCCTGTGTGTGGCATGCTTCCTTCAACTTTTGCCGTACAATGGACACGTCAAACACATTTCATTGCAATACAAGCAATACATACTTAAATTTTGCAAACATTTTTCAACATTTTGCAGAGACACACACCGGCACATACCATTTTTGGCGGTATTGGTGCAGTTTCTATCAGTTGTTTTGCAAGCAGCATCAGTGCATATAAAAATAACATTGATATACATGACAGCAAATTAATCGTGTATGTGCTCGTAAAAACACTGGAGCATAGGCGGCTCCACGGTCTGATTTGGGGAGGGGGCTATTGTGTCAGGTACTGCCAATGCCTCCCCACACGCTGACCTAGGTTCGTCATTGCTTGGAATTCCAAACTCACATTAGCTAAAATAAACATGAGCGTATGAACAAATTATGCATTGTTGAAAAAAACATTGATATGTGTGTTTGCCGACCGCTCCATTCCCAAATAACTATTTGATAGAAGTCAGAGGTCGATGCGCAGCATTATATTACCCCTCAAGCTGTTCTCCTGTATCCGTCTATTTGCAATTTGTTGCACTTAACAATTTTAGCAACTAAAGTCTACGCATTACCTAGACAAATACTCAAATGATTCCAATACCTATATCTCGTTCATATCGTCACAAACAAGAACAGGATGACTTAATTATCTAAAAATCCAAAACATTATATCTCCTGAATACGCCTGTTTTTTTCTTCGGAGCTTGTCTCTAATTATGTTGAAGACATGTACCAACGTTTGATGCCCAACGTCGTTTCTTCCATGAAAATTGGCCAACAAATTTGACCAAAGAATATAATTTTCCGTTACAACTTACTACTTCCTTCTAGACAAACAAACTGAGGTCGTCACTCCGACACAGTCCTACCAGCCATCACAACTGAGAACGGCAGACGTCGATTCTTCAATCGAACGGTTGATGCGTTTAACTGCCTCCCATCCCGAGTCACTGTGGGCCGCATCGGGGCCTTCAGAAGGCGTACCGTAAGCACCTGACGGGTGTGGAATGCGAGTAAGCTTGGCTGACGTTGAGTTCATGTGCGTATGTGAGATTGTTTGTTTCCTCCTGCACCTGCTTGCTAGTCACTCTGTTATTCATTACACAAGGCATGAAAAAACGGTTTGATATCGGATGAGCTTACGAAGAATGCCAATACAAATACGAATGTCAAATGCAGCCATCAACAGCATGTTTTACATGGTCTGATAGGCTGATACCGTCGGTACCAAGTTGTACAGAAGCTTGCAATTTGATTTCGGCGAGCAGGACGCTGTGATGCACCTGCAGCTGAACATTTCCTCTTTTGTGCCACACATAACCACTGCAGAGCGCATTTAGGGGATGGAGGGATCAGAGAGTTATGGCGTGCATATCTAGAATGAGTCCCAATGTGTAGTGTGCAACATGAGCAATTGTGACAATCGAAGCTTTTATTTACCTTCAACTTTTGCCATTCCATACACACTGCATCATTGTGAGGCATCGGAGACCGGACGTCTCTTTCCCGGCGACCGGTTCACAGATTGGCTCTCGTTAATCTCTACCATAATAGCGGCTCGAAGGTAATAGGATACAAAACTGTGATGTAATCGCTGTGTGGTTGTTGTTCATTAGCACAAATATACATAAGGTACAATGTAGACTTAAATGAAATATACTAGCCATTGCATGATCGAGCTTCAACACATGCCTGGGGCATAAGACGATACAATATTTCATGAGAAGATTTTGCTCAGTTACTTTCTAGGGAAACAGTCCAATAATCTGCATTGGACCACGGTAGGAAGAAGAAATATTAATTTATTGTTTTATTTTCTGGAGTAGGATTATTGGACGTTGTATGCGAAAATTATCCAGGGGAGACATAATGTTCCAGTTTAAAACGACTTAGGCTCGGTACTCACTAGCCGAAAAGTAAACGTAACTTAGAGCAAACGTAGACAAATTGTAAGGTTTGCAAAATTGAGCCGGCCACAAACCGCCACAAACACAATCAGACCATAGGCAGACATCGAAACAACGTTGAAGGGATGGTAATCAGATTAAATTTGTTTATTACAGTGCAAATACAACAAAATAAGGCAACTGAGTGTTTACTTTTGCCCTACATTACGCTTACTTTTCGCTCAGTAGGTACCGGGCCTTAAGATTCGAACCCTTCGCGTGGAAGGGATTCAAAATAATTGTCATCGGTGGCTCTCAGATCACGCCGCATCCATGTGAACTGGCGGATCTAGCCGACCGTTGGCGGATCTAGCCGACCGTTGTTTTTTCGGAGGGGCAGGGGGAAATAAGGTAGGGTTGGCGAGTGCCCAAGCAAATACATAAACAGGGTTGTGCTCAAGGAGGGGCCACGGCACATTTTCAGCTTCCTGGAGGGGGAGCTGTGTAGTGGGAGATACTTCAAACTCCATTCTTTTCACCCAAAGCCCATAGGCGTGATGTTAAAGTTCAGTAGAAGCCAATCTCATCTAGTGTAAACTGGATTGCGCGGGTCCCTTGACCCCTTTGGCTACGTCTCTAGCCCAAGCTAGGGTAAGGGCAAAATCAATAAACCTCCCTGGGTTTAGACCGCTCTGTTTTGTATTCATATACATTTCTACGTTTGTGTGTGTGGGGGGAGGCGTGCACTTCTAAAAGCAGTTTTCCTTGCCGGTTTCAAGGGATGGATACAACTGCTGGTGCCTTGGGACAGTAGGCAGACACGCATTATTTGAAGCTTGATATTTGTAAGTGTAACAGTCTGGGTAATTTAATGCTGCAACTGTGCGCCAAGTTGTGTGCGTTCTCGAGTCCATGCCCTATAGGTATCGCGCTGTCTCAGCCTTCAGGTTGCGGCGTCCATGCGGTGTACCGCAGACGGTGCCAGACTTGTGCTCTCACTGGAATTGAATCCGTTCCGATTCCTAAATTGACTTCGTTTGAACTTAAATCGGAATCGGATTCGATTCCTTTGTCATCAGGGTGGAATCAGGATTAGGTGGAGTCATAATTTGAAAATGATTTAAATCTGATGATGGAATGAGAATCTAAATGGAAGTCGAACCGAAACAAATGCTTGTCCCGGACGAATGTCACGGGCCTATGGTCTATGTAATGTCAGTGCCATGTTAGTCAAAAGTTAGAGCAGATCTAGAGATGAGACTTTTACCTTACACCGAATTACTGATATCATGATGTAGGTAAGGCTGACATTTGAGCAATTAGAAGGTTATAACTATTTCCTGACCCATTAATTCAACCACACTACTTATGTTCTTATTTTGAAATATAGCCTTACAGCATCCTAATATAGTTATAATAAATGTGGGGATCTCAAAGCTGTATTTTTTTTAAATCAATTCCAGCTCCAGTTAAGGAATTCGACAAGATTAAATATTTACTTTGTACTCCGTAAGAGGCATGAAGTTTATAGTGAATTCGAACGAAGTTATTTTCTATGGGTGTTCATCACAGTAACACAAGTTCAGACTCATGAATATTTCCATGTTCCCTGCTGCACAACCTATCGAAGAACTTCAATCCAATTAAACTTCAAATTCGAGGCAAAATCACCTCTGACACACGAATCAATACAAAAGCCGCACTTCCTAATTTACGTGCAACGAAGTTTACCAGCTTAACTCGGTTTGGTTTGGTTTATGGACCAAGCACCATATCCTCTTGGGACGAAGTGTTTATGGAACTCTCAACGTGTTCCCATATGGGGGGACGACTTTTTAAAGGCGTGTCTTACCCCTGGTTCAGATCGCTTCCCTTAGCTTTGCTTTCGTGTATTTTTTTCACCACGTCTGTTCCTTTTGCCTACGTTGCTTGCTGCCATATTGCCTCCATAGGTTTCACCAAAACTTTCCTTTTCGCACAAAGGTAACAAATTATTAATCATTGCCGATCGCTTTTCAACTACCTGATGACTTTTTATCTTTTTTGGGGGTGGGAGCAAACGGGCTACTTTATTTATGCCTTAGGGAGGGGGGGGGGGCATGACCCTAAGTGTCCCCTAGATCGGCTAGTGTACGTGTGGGGTTTTTAAGGGACCGGACCCACTCGTGTTCAAAAGTTTCTGGCGCAACCTTGCATTCGCGATGACCTCACTGTTTGTACTGAACTGCGTGTCAAGACTTCCAGCATTTTGCCCTAGAATATCCCTTACATAAAATGCACAAATCATGTATGCCGCTTTTACCTAGCTGGATGAGTGATGCTATGTATCATTGGAAAGGAATCCTTAATAGATCATGTAGTGAAAAGGAATGTTGCACTGATTTCTACGCTACTTTATGGAATGCATAATACCAGCGAGCTGTGTTACATACAGTCTGCCAAGGATGACTATAGCTTTAGTACCGCTAAACATAGCTGTAGCCAATAGCCATAGCATACCACTGAGCTTCGCCTCTTACTGCGGCGTCATTTTTGTTCATCAGTTGACGTCATTTTCGTTATTGTTACTCGAAAACACACAACGTTCATTGGCAGTTGCCGTGACAATACTTCTTCAACTAGATTAGCAGAATGTCATCATACAACCAATACAAGCCCAGCTCATTTCTATAACAGCCGGTGAATGACGTATGTAAATTTAAGTCTATCAAAGGATGCGTTTTGTCACAATCGCCCCAGACTGTTTCAGATATGGCCGTTTGTCTGTTCAAGTCGCCGAAGGCGTGACCCTGCGGGCGGGGGGAGGGGGGGGGGGGGACTGAAGGCCGCCCCCTCCACCCCACCCCCCCCCACCCCGTCCCTTGGCGGCTCGCAGTCGGTGCCGACATAGCCACTCGGTAACTCAGTCTCAGTGTGACGTCACAGGTGCTCAGTAACTCAGTCTCAGTGACGTCATAATGCCGCCTCAGCAGCAACAGAGTTCACCGCCAGACGGTCGGTCCTTACGGGCGCTGCCATATTATGATGACGCCAACTGCAGGCTCACTTTCATTTACTCCCAAGGACTCTGTGCAGTACACCTACATGCAAATATGGCTTTAGAGTAAAGTTGTGTCCGTAAGTTAGGGGGTTCATGACTAATGCAAATTGAAGTGCTTATCTTTATAGGCAAAACGATTCGCTGTTTATAGGGTTCGGACTTCGAAGTTCCCACATGTGTATTGTATCTCATTGATATATGCCTTGATGAATGGAAGTTGCATTAAGCAGCTGTTAACCGAAATAGTTGCAAGCGATCTGATGCTATTTTTATAAGAATCTACATTATTAGTTACTAGAAGAGAAAAGCCCCAGAGAAGATCTTTGAAACCCTGTAAAATGTAATATGCTGAAATGCTTAGTTCTGTATGGAAGGTTTTCCGCGTAAACTGGCCTCGCTGTCGACGTGTCGCTGTCCTTAAACGCCAGTAGCCCAATAAACAACTTTGTTCAACGTCGACATTTCGCATAGTTGTGACTAGGAGGTATAAGTGCTAAATGTTCCGATTGACTTAAGAAATAATTTGTACTATTTATAGCATGCATGGCATGAGAGTGAGACAGACGGAGGCGAGTACCTATACTACAACGATATTTGTCGATATTAGAAAATATATCTTCCCGCAAAAATTGCATTTTGCAAGACTGTCAATATACTAATCATTGACTGTATATGTCAATATATTGTCAATATACTAATCATTGACTAAAATATGATTCTAAAATAATATCCAGTATTTGCATAACTGCCGCGCGCCATGTCTCGCTCAGAGACCCTCAGTCAGTGTTAAACCTATGGGAACCACTAGCATGCGCCACGCACTCGTTAGGCACGGCACTCCGCTGATATCATGCCTAACCAATGTATTATCCACGATGCACTATATGGTATCAGTTTGGCTTCGCTAAATGCTTTGAACATGATATATCCTCGAAAAACATATATATATATATATATATATAAATATATACCTACATACATGACTTGAACCCATTTGTTATCGCTTGTTGGACTACGGCTTCGCACCTTCGGCGCTCAGCCTCCGTCTGAATAATATTTGAAGCGCTGGCTGCGCAGTGCGCAGGTTCTTTTGATGAAATAATGTCTTTATAATATAGTTATTATGTTTTATAATATTTATTGTGTGGGCATAGGTATGTGTAGGTATGTGGGCATTATCTCGTATGTTTACATTGGGTCATGTAGCAGGTAATGTTGATATTGTGATTACAATGCTGTGGATTAAGTAATTATTCATTTTATATTCAAATACAACTTGATGTTTGTCTAGAGAAATATCAGAGCACTAAGTTCTTCATCGATCGCTGATTCATTTACAAGCCGAATATCGCCACTGGCAAGTAATGTAGGTAATAGCGATCGACCAAAAACTTAACGATCGCTGATACATTACATGACAGTGGCGATATTCGGCTTGTAATGCATCAGCGATCGATCACAAACTTAACGATCGATCGCTGATATATTACAAGCTGAATATCGCCACTAGCATATAAACATTTGTTATTTTTGTTCTCTGTGCTAAGCATTTACAGGCCATTTTGACCAATTCCTTAAGTCTGATTCCTTCTGACCCATTTCGTATTGATAACCTCTCAGATTGGAACCTTTATCATTAGTTTCTTGTACTACCAAACATAATTTTGGGGAATAAACATAATGGGAACACCAAATACAAAATGAAGCGAAAATTCTATAAATCTTAAGATGCAAATCGATGTTTTAGCAAGTTTTGCCTTTGCCATAAGCAAAATATTGGTGTCTGCACATAACACTTGGTGTGCCAAAACGCAGCGGGTTGTAGGTTACCGAGCTTCTAAGGTGTCATTGAGATTCTCAGATTAATCAAGTACAATGAATATTCATTGAAACATTCACACAGAAATGCCAACAGTTGCAAGTAATTGTAAAGACACAATATACAAATTTTCACATTTACAATTTATGATAATAAATGAAAGAACTTGAAGTGATTATTTTAATATTGAAATTATTTTAACAGCGGAAACACACATTATTCAATGCAGGCAACATATGAGTTCAGATGTTATGACGACCGAAAATGATGTTCGATCCATAGATGCAGTAGTTGATAACAATGTGCAGTACAATACGTCTATGATCCTTCCTTTATCTTCCTTTACCTTCCTTTGATCTTTCCTTTAATAATCAGCCAACTGACACACTCTAAATGCCATACAAATTTTGCCACCTCCTCATCAAACAGATCACCACACAGCGGCACATGTGACGCTGAGCTCTATCTTCCACTATCGCCAGCGATGGCTCTCATATCGTGCCCTCGCGTCACGCTCTCTTCATACAGCACACGTGTACACTGTTCACATATCTCGACTGACATCAGCATGCCACAGACACTTAGGGCTGAGTATTTCGCCAGGCGCCCGTGCCTTCTTCAGTCCTCTTGGGAACGGTGGTCAACCTCCTTGACGTACACCTCACACAGCTCCGGTGCAGGTCTCACGCAGCTCCGGTGCAGGTCTAACGCAGCTCCGGTGCAGGTCTAACGCAGCTCCGGTGCCAGTGAAGCTCCGTCGCAGCACCATAAAACTTAAGCCAGTTCCACACATCTCCAACGCAGCTCTGAGGCGGCTCCGGCGCAGCATCCAGCGTATCCGACGCGACTCCGCGTCCGTCTTCAGGTCCCGTCCTCACCGCCCGCCGCCTGACCTCGCAGCATCACAGATAGCCCCGACACATGCCCCCGGGCGACTCGGCGACCCGGCCCGACCTCAGTGCCTCAGTGCAGGTGGGCGGCGAACCGCCGGGCCCTGCCGCCGTGTGTGTTGAACTCCACAGCGTGCCCGATGATCTTCTCCTTGACCTCGAATCGGTTCGGCTCAGTGCGCTGGATACTAAACGTGAAGGCAGGACCGTGGAACTCGAATGGCTTAACCTTCACTTCTTCGCTGACCTGCAGGAGGATGAAAGGACGTAAGTCTGTCAGTGTGCAGAGTAATAGTAACAGCTGCAGCTGGGCGTTGTCAATGGAATACACGGCGGTGCATTGCCGGTTTTAGAGGTATGCCGGGATAGATGTGACGTTTATAGTTCTTAATCTGCTTTTGAGAGGAGTCGCAAACTCGTTTACTCCCGGACACGGTGGAATTAACGTAGAAATGAAGCCATAAATGTAGCCTAATTAGGACTTTATGACATCACTATAATGATTTAAGGAGTTATTCATTTCCAAGTAATCGTATCTATCTGATGGGTTTAATTATGATAACTGTGGTGAAAGTATAAATCACCCATATATTATGGTTACCTGAGAAGTGATGGGCTGAGCTGATCCCGTCTGTGAGTTTTGTCCACCGGTACCCGACGCTCCAGACTTTGACCGGTCACTGTCTCCCTCGGAAGACGAAGAGCCTCCTTTTGAAGAACCACCTTCAGAAGAGCCTCCATTTGAAGAATCTCCTCCTGAAGAGCTACCACTATCTCCTGACGAAGAGTTTCCTTCATTCAAGAACCTGCTATCTCCATTTCCTGACGTGAAGTCGTTGATTCCAGAGAGACCGATGGCACCTGCATCTCCAGGTCCTGACGGGGAATTGGCGAACTCGTCCCCGAACTGGCCAAAGCCTCCAGCGGACGACGGGTCGGAGAAGAAGCCCTGGTCCACGCCAGCAGCACCAGCAGACACCAGACCCTGCTGTCCTTCGTCGTCCCCTCCCTGGGAGCCATCCTCCGTCGCCCCGCGGTTGCTGTACGTCTCCGGAGCTGGAGGAGGGTCTGCGAAGCCGACCATCACCTGCTGGTCCGTGATGACGAAGCCGCTGTTGCCCTCCACGCGGTAGAACAGCTTCCGCAGGTCGCCGTTGGGGTCGACCACCTGGAAGTTGCCGACGACCACGCCCGCCTCGTCGCGCTCCTCCGTGTGTGACTTCTGGTCCCCAGTCTCAGGGACGTTGACGTCGTAGTTGTACTGGTACTGCCGGAAGACAGCGTCATGGTGTCAGCGACACTTATTGTTTTGGGGTTGAGGAGATGGCGACATAATTGTCAAATTGACAGTAACAGCGAACATCGCTATTTCGTTTTCGTCATATGCATTCATTTTACTTTATTACTTTGAATTGTAGTTATGCATCCAATTGGTGCATGTGCACTGAAAAGTGCAACAAAAGCGTTTATATAGATGCACATTTTCACTATCATACGTACCATAATTATACGGGAAGTCTAGCAGATGCCGGACGATCATTGATAACAAACCCAATAATCGTGGTATGAATGGAGACAGTGGTGATTTACCTGTAGACTGTCGGGATCCACGTCCAATCTTGACTCCGGCCGGGCCGACACGACGGCCACGACGAGCAGGACCAACATCTGAACAGGTGAGACACAACAAACATGAGACCAAAGGCTAACATCTGAACAGGTGAGACACAACAAACATGAGGCCAAAGGCTAACATCTGAACAGGTGAAACACAACAAACATGAGACCAAAGGCTAACATCTGAACAGGTGAAACACAACAAACATGAGCCCAAAAGATCAGCAGCTGAACAGGCGAAACACAACAAACATGTAACTGGCGGACGAAAGTGACATTTTGCGAACAGCAATAAGCCTCAATTGAGCTACAAATTCTGTCACATATCATTCGCACATTGCATTCTATTTACTCTTTCCGACGTATGCTTTAACCCTCGCACTACAGGGGGTCCGAACACCATTGACCGGGGGATTGATTCCACCCCCCCCCCCCCCCTCCTAAGATCTCGAAAACTGCGCAATGTATCGACAAGCGGCAAACGCCGTTAGATAGATCAGGACAAGGACTATAGAAATTACTCATGTCATTTTCAGGTCAGGCCAATATTGAGGTCACCAGAGGTCATCAAAGGTCAAATTTTGTCATATTACCGACTAAGAAGCTTGGATATCGCTTCAGAAATCCCCAATTATCTCGAGAACTAAGATAGTTATAAAGAATCGGAAACAAATCGAAAGCTCTTTCCCTAATTCCCTATCGCAGCACGGTCGTCAAATTGGACCTTAGGTCAACAGTTTTGGCTCCAGAGGTCATGGAAGGTCAAAAAGGCCATTATTTGGCAAATCCTTTTTCGCAAATAACTTCTTAGTTATGAATGATAACGCAATGAATGCACTTGTTAACTTGTTAGCTGTGCACTTGTTAACACTTCCCTCAGATATCATTAAGACTATCACATCACAAGGACTTGCTGGAGAATACATCGTATTATATCCATACTACACTGCAGTGATGCAGGTCATCGCAGCAACGTTCAGGCCATTGTTCGCATAGCGACGTTTCGATTCATTTCAACTTATTTTATTCATTCTCAGATATTTGCGTCTGTTTCCAGGAGGGTGACTCGTCCTTCATGAGTTATCGACAACATGGGAAATCCCACCCCACGCCTGACTTAATCCGTAGGGGGGGGGGATAAGAGTACCTTAACGGGACTTCGTCAGTCGAAGAAGTCAGTTCAGAAACCAGGTAGCACCACTATTACGCTATCTTGCCAACAATCATGCCGTTTATACGCATCACTTTTTGTTTAGGACAGATAATGTGCTGATGTCACCGAACAACTCGCGGTGAATTTAAGTATTTTACTCTTCGTCTCAACTGAGCAGTCCGCGATACGCTTCGGGCGATTGATATGTTATGCATTACAAATCTAAAGAGTAATAGCAATAACATAATTTGGAACGATAATGACTCGTATGTCACACTGGATGCTAATGAATAGCTCACTTAAATGCTACTTTGCACGTAATGATAATAAGCGTCACCAGGCGATGGATTGTATTATGTTTAGTTGACAGTTGTGTATACAAATCCCCCTAACTGCATGGTTTTTCCACCGATAATGCCCTAACAATGGATCGTTATGTCCGAATACATTGACAGTACTCAGCAGATAGCGAAAGTTTTGCATATGGTAAGCATCGAACCCAGGTCACCCTGATCGAGATATCATCTGACTTGTTTTCAACCACTGCCAACGATGTCCCGACAGTGGCCTGGCATTCCAGGTCATTGATGTCACAGGTGAGTAGCACACAACTGCATGACCAAAACCCACCTTTATTTATACAAATTGTATATCGAACATAGGTGCAGGTGTCCCGTCAGTACATAGAGAGTACATAGTACAGTACATAGTATATAGAGAGCATTTGAACCCTTTATACCAACATTAATTTTCGAGTATCGATAATAATTTTTTTATTTAATGCGTATTGCTCAGTCATTCTGATGATGATGATGATCTGGGTTCTAGAGCGTGTCGACTTATGCAATCATTACGAGCGGATAACGGTTGGCTCAGTCATTTTAACTAATCATGTTCAATTAAACCAGCAGTTAAGTAACAGGCTGAACAATAATATGCTGCCTTATGTTTATAGTTATTTTACTTTGTAAAATCCTATTGCAACATTGAAAACTAAAAATCCGTCACGAAAATATTTTCAGTATTCTACATATTACAAACTGTCATTGTTCATATCCTTAGCTACCAGTTAAACGAGGTCTTCTAAGCTGTAAGTTGTCTAATTACTATTGTCTTTCCGTTGAAGGGCGGCGCTCCTGACTCGCTCGTGCAGCCCAGCTCTCGTCGTCCCGTATTTTGTCTCTGTGTCTCCTCTCGACACATGGGCTTCAGCCGCGCCACCACTCGCGTCTCACCGCCGCCTTACCTGGCGCATGGTATCCGTAATCGTGCAGAGATGCTGCAGGGGCGACAGGAGTTGCACGGGGCCATGCGCAGCCGTTTTTATACATGGAGCGTGCCATGGGCGGCTGGCGGACCAATGGGCGCCGGCGGGGGCGGGGGCGGGGGCGGGGGCGGCGGGTGGCTCGAATGTCAGGCCATAGGCGGGGCGACAGAACATCACCCGGGATCTCCGGGAGGGCCACCGGGTAATGAGATGCTCATCTCAATACTGATACTTCTTGGTTTGTTGGTGAGTAAAATCGATTGATGTGTTCATTCCATGCAACCTCTTTGAGCTGATTGAGCTCACGAAGCTTGTTAATTAGGTTTATTGAATCATAACGAAAGCTATCACGCGCCTTTCTGGGGTATTTTCACAACACGACTTACTGAAGTCGGGCTATTTTTTGCCCCCCTCTCGATCTACGAAACTGCTAAGCCGATGTAAACAAAATAAACGGCGTTCGATAGCTCCGGAAAATCAATCGAAGGAAAATCCATGTTGTTGACCTGAAGATCACCGATGATGTCAAAGGTCAGGTCAAAGTCAAATTGTTGACCGTTTTCGGTTGGTGAGATTGCCGCGGAAAATGACGATTTTTAACGCGTAAGCAGCCAATATATCGGCATGAATCAGGGACCCCTTCCCGTGTTTTTACCCCCTCCCCCCCAAAAAAAAACGCGGTAAGTCGCGGGCTATGAATATAACCAATAGCTACAAAAACCTTTTTTAACCCGCGCCGTGCCGGGGGGTGTTTAGACACCCCCCCCCCTAAGGTTTTTTGCACACCTGTTTGGGCATCGATTACGCACATTGTGTTAAAGTTTTGACGCCAGGTCATCTAAGGTCAGGTCACCAGATCAGGTCACGTGACCCAACCTCGAAACAAGTTTGAAGTTGTGCTACAGCTACAGTTTTTAAATGAGCAGTTTCAAACGTTCAGGAGTACATGAGAACAACATTGTCTAAAAGTTGTATATCTCGGATTTTTGATATCTGTGACCTGAGGTCAGGTCAATTTCGTGACCTCCCATTATAAGT
>JARFNZ010199637.1:0-15403 GCA_031763405.1 Balanus nubilus
TCCAGTACCATCAACTGACTTTAACAAAATCGATTCTGCGTTTTGGCGAACCTGATGTCCTGCGACAGATGTTCGTAGATGTACAACACGACCAGCGAACTAGGCAGATCGGGCAGCTGCGTTTGCTAAGAGTGAGGAGAGAGAGGTAGAGAAACGCAGGATTGCCTTCGCGGGTGCGATGCTGTTTAACGGTCTGCCT
The DNA here is from genome assembly GCA_031763405.1 of Balanus nubilus. Taxonomy (NCBI): domain Eukaryota; kingdom Metazoa; phylum Arthropoda; class Thecostraca; order Balanomorpha; family Balanidae; genus Balanus; species Balanus nubilus. The sequence continues at coordinate 200 of JARFNZ010199637.1, forward strand.
GCAGCGATTCAAGACACCATTCACATGGCACGCTTTAGAGATGATCTTGCCAATATGCTCGGAGCTAACCGCATCGTGCCCTGAGAATGACGAGTCGTGTGCATTGTGTTAGTGTGAGCGTGTGTGTGCGTATGCGTATGTGTTCTTCCGTGTGTCGCAACCACCATATTATGTTGACATGGCAACTGAAAAGCCTCCTATCCGCAAGGACGGAGGCGCAATATATGAATCTGAATCTGAATCTGACTGTGTTCGACTAAAAAATATTTGAAGATAGAACTTTTAACGAAAAACAGGAGCGGGAAGCAGGAGCGGGCGTTGGGGAACTCTATAGTGTGTAATGTTCATGACTCTAGGTCAATATTTTCAAGGTCAAATGAGGTCAAATTTGCAAATGTTTCTCAAATTATGGCCTAAAAATCCGTCCTTCACATTTTTCGCTCTAGCTCAAAAACTATGATAGCTAGCAAGAAACGAAAACAAAATCGGAAACTCTTGAAATCCCCCTTCGCAACATTTCTCCCCGAGTTGATCCCAGGTCAGTAGTTGAGGCTGCAGAGGTCATCAAAGGTCAAGGACCGTTTTCTAGGAAAGATGTTTTTTTCGCGAATAACTTTTGATCTATTAAAGATAGGACAATAATTTACCACTATCGTGTTTCTCTCATCAAGGCGCTTCGAAACACTTACATGGTGACCTTGACAGGTCAACTTCAAAATTTGACCTCAGTTAAAGGTCACATGTTGACCCAAAAAGGTCATGTTGCATATCAGTCGATGCGCCTGGATGACACGAATACATTGGTGCCTTCCACACGTTTCTAGCTCTTCTCTATTAAAAGTAATTAGCAAACAAAACGTAAGTGATCTCGGGTGACCTCAGATAACCTTGATGACGTCACCGATCGAACATTGCATTTGGTCATCAAGAAGACTAAGGTTACGTGATCCTGCAAGAGTTAGACAGATATAACGTGTTTCCTCCGAATAGGAATGATCTGTATTTTCCCAATTGACTTATAATGGGAAGCCAGGAAATTGACCTGACCCCAGGTCAACGAGATGGGAAAATCATAGATATACAAGTTGTAGGTATCTGTCCTCTCATGAAATCCTGAAAGTTTGAAAACGATTCGCCAAAAAATGTGGCAACGGCACAACCGCAAACTTGCAAAATGGTAATTTTCACATGTCTGTACTTTGACCTGACCTGGTGACCTAACCTGACGTGACCTAAGATCAAAATTTATACATAATGTGTGTTATTGAATTCTAGGCAGGTACTGAAAAACGGCGGCGCTATGCTCGAAAAACATGAGGAAGGGGCATATTCTGCCCCCCCCCCTCTCCAGAGCGCGTGTTAATTGAAGTCATGCCTCGGTGTCACAATAATGTAACGGAAATCGTTGCTGTCTTAGAAGCTGCGTCTTCTCAATAGATACATTTTGCGACTATACTGCTTTTCTTGATAGGTGACTCCTTTCTGTTATATTCATCTATGTTCCGGACCGCAAATCATGCGTAGACTCATGTTTTTCTGTCATGCAGTGTTTGATACTCATTAATAACCGTGTCAGGTATAATAAATAGCCGATATTCCGACCGGATATTCACCTGGTGTGAGTCTTCAGTGGCCGCTGTCTTGGTGCGTTGGATCTCTATTGTTCTTATATCATACATCATACGCAAATCGTCATCAAACAATGACTAGGCCGTGATTCTTTTTACGAATCGCGTGCGAGCGCGTTTTTTTGTGTGTACGTGAAAATGTAGGCTTCAGATGAATTACTGTATTAACCCCCGCCAGTGGTGTAGGAGAAAACTGCTGCGTCTCCGTGTATGGGGGGGGGGGGGGCGTGAGGCACCCCCTGCCGATTGGCCCCTAATGGAGCTAGAGCTTAGCGGTAAAGACGAGCGTGTTGCTTGCAATGAGACGAAGCCAATGGTATCCGATGTGTAGGTTCTGGGTTATTTGGTGACCTCTGAGGTCAGGTCAATGACCTGAAAACACCGAATTCCCTTTTTGGCGATAGATTGACTGCAAATCAAGCTAGAACCTCGCTTTAAAGACCAAGCCGTTTATTTTAGTCCGTAGAATGCGTTTTGATACATTCCAGGTCTCAGTTGACCTTTATTTCTAGTCAAAGGTCGAAGGTCAACTTAGGCCATCTGAGGTCAGTGATATCGCTTGTCCTGACCAACGTCATGACCTCATTTGAACCCGTATTCGTGTAAAATGAATATGAAATTCGAAATCAGCGCATAAAAACACCCTAGAAAGCACAGAAAATAAAAAAGGTCGCCCGAGGTCATCAGAGGTCATTGACCTCGGTGTTGACCTTTGGGGGATCGTGATCTCATCGGGAACCATGGAGATCACATGGTAACACCTGTTTGTATACTCCTGAACAACAAAAATCAGGAAGCGCGCGAGTTACAAGCAACGATATGCAACGATTTGCGCTTGACATAACCTTGAAAAAAGGTGACAGGTCACGGGTTATCGGGGTCATGGTTTATAAATTTTCAGGTTAGGTGTAACCTTGTCAGTACTAGGGTACCGAAAGTTTCGTCGCAATCCACTCATTTTTACGCGAGTTATTCCCGAAAAACCGAGGGGCAACCACACCCCTACACTGGCGAGGGTTAATCTGTGGCAGTGATGCTCTGTGCCGTATTCAGCACAATATGCTACAGACAACGCACAAAATACACAAATAAGCACATAATTAGTGTATTCAACGGTAATTATTACTATATAGGATGACCTGCAAATGACAATCCACAGCGCCAGTCATTTCGTTGCCTGACATTTTGTCGAAAACAAATGTGCACGAAACATCTGGTCAAACACTTGTGACAAGAGAATTACACAGCTTTAATACTAAATGTATTGCACGTTTTTTCTGGTATATTTTGGTTTTATTCAACATAGTTCAAAATGCATATACTTCTATTAAATGTGGTTACAATAAGATTCACCATGGTAGGATACGACACTCTGCAACGGCAAATGCTATGGAATTTAACTGACATGAAAGTTGATATTAGACACCCAGAGCTCTCCTCAGCTGCGATAAAACCGATGTCTTTAAAAAAATAAATACAACATACACTTCGGAAAATATTATCACTTCAAAATGACCAGATTTGTACAATGCAATAACCTGAACATGATTGAAAAACAGTTCCTGCGCTTTAGAAAGCAAGTTAAGACGCATAATAATGACGTTATCATGCTTACACATTGGGTCACGTGCCAGTTGGTTGTAAACTTCTGTAACTTTCCTTGCCTTATAGTGACAGCGCTACACCCAATTTAGCGCACATGCAGCCACATTACAAACGGCGCACCAGACCAAGGAACACGGCGGCGTGTTGCATTACTCGGGTGTGACACTACCCATAACTGCACAATTAATGCGACCGTTAAGAAGTTACATGCATGGAAAGTGTAACGAAAGTGTAAAAAAGACGTGGAAAGTGAAACGAAACAGCAACAGCAAAACCAGTAGAATATGAAGTGAAGATACTGTAAGCACAGGGTGACTTTTTACATGTTTTAAATGTTTGTTCCCTGTCGGACCGATTATAGTCGAAATGCATGCAAAATACGCATGCACATAATTAATTGCATCTCAAACATTTTTTTTCTGTCATCTATAGTTCGGTTTTGGCGCGTGTTGAGTCAAAATTATGGAGTTTAAAACAACACTCAACACAGGCGCAGATAGGCACACAGGCAACGCAGGCAATCCGTTATTCACCGAAGAACAATATAAAATGTTCCATCCTGCTGCACGATGTTATCAGGAACTTCACAATCCTAATAATAATTATCGGGAAGAAGCTCATGGCGTCTCAAAGCAGTTGCCATCATACATGGCGATAAAATGTTTACATCGAACCGATGTTTTCTCCACTTCCCAACCAAGCAGCCTCCTGGAAGGAACCCGTGCAGCGAATAAGGCTGGTAGGGAAATGGATCACAAACTTTTTGATAAATTTATTGCTCGCCATGTATGATGGTGACTCCGTTGGAGACACAAACATCTTCCCATAAGAGCTGAGATCAAGGGGAATGTTCAAACATCCCCCCAGCAGGCCGTGGAAAATCCAAAACGCCAGCAGAGCGCGGGCCTTTCATTTTTAACCAGTACAGAAGTGTAAGTGTCGAACAAAGTTGGCATGAGGAGAAATTCACCATAGGTCACATAGGCAGTTTCCCAGAGTGGCCTTACGCGGTTCTGTGGACGACCGGTGTACGCTCAGAATCGTTGTAAGAAGGGTCATGGATTCACTATGCGAAGCAACGCACTTCCTCAAAATCTTGCAGTGAGACTCGCACAGCAAATGGCGGTCACTGAACCACCACCGACTTGCAACGACGGTGCGACGACTTAGAACACTGAGCTTGGGTTTGAAGGGAGATGATTTTACGTAAGACGAGCTGGTGGCCTCGTCACACAAACTTCACGCCAACAAGGTGTCAAGTCACGAACATAGTTGCACTGACCGCACCATCGTCTTGATTCTTACCTCTCTCGCACAGCTCGACTTGATGCATCCAACACTACAGAAGATTAAACACTAAACCGAAACAGGCGTTTTTGGTGCAATGTCCAAGCACGGCCGAGTCGGAACCTCTGTCTCGGAGGGATACAAGCCCACCCGGCCCGGCCGGCCGATGCCACGTGCACTGCCGTGCGAGCTGGGTGCCGGCGTCGAGGCGGCCTCCGATCCGCGCGCTCGCCCCGCCCACACCACCGCCGCCAAACGCAACTCATCATAGACGCAACAGTCATTCAATAATATAGCAGCAAAAATATGCATTTTGGCGCGATATTGAACTGTGCTCAATGATAAAGGGTTATGTCAGAGAACACTGCGTATCGCTGACGTGGGTATGTTTGGCCCTTCCAGAGAGTTCCCGGAGACTTTGAGCCTGGGTGTCCGATTATGGGATCGCTCCCGACCGTCGGCAGTGCAAGAGACCCAGCCTTCCTCCAGAGAAAACTTCGGAAGGCTGTTCGGTAAGAATGAAAATAGTGTGGCAGCAACGGCGTGGCCTAGTTTCCCGGCAAAATGTTGGGGAGAGTGAGTGCGAAATCGTGCCCGTATAAAAGCTGGTCTGCCTGCCGGAATGGAGCATCAGTGATCAGCCAGCTTCAGTAGAGTGCACACCTCTCCATTGGATAACCCAAACCAACAAGTGAGTTCAGGCAACGGTTTATCGGCGTGGCTCAGCTCAGCACAGTTATAGTGGGCTTCTCTAAGTACACGTTTTTTCTCTCTTTAGCTCTCTTATGCCATCCAAATTTATAATGCTTTGAAAATAAATGTAGAGAAGAAGACATTTGTGTGATATTCATATCATTGGTAATGTAAAGAAGCATGAATAACCATGCTCTATGCTGCCTTTGGTACAAAGAGTGGCCAATGGTGTTTCTTATCCAGTGCTGCATATTTCATTGCCAATCAAACACTGTACCGACCGTAACACGTTTTCAAAACTGTATTTTTCCGAACATTTGAAAACAAAATGCTAAACTCATGTCTGCCAAAGAGGAAAATATTAATTCTGACAACAAAGAGTCCCATGATTTGTTGATTTTTCTTAAATAAGCACAAACAAAGTACAATAATTTGATGCAAATCTTGCCTTTCATAATTAATTTTCCCGTCCTATCTAATATCAGGCTTTCCTTTTCCGATGACATATGGCTTCAAAGTCTCCACATTTAGGAATTTATCCTTTATATTTTATTATTTATCGTAACAGATGGTAAAATAAATAAGATCGTATGATAGTGTATTTTATATCAATCAATTTACCTAGTACTTTTAAGTCTACCACATAACCCAGTAGCGTAGCTGATATCAGTTATCACGATAGAACAGTTCCCTAAAGTTGAGCCTTTCGGCTTATTTTGAACGATATTTGTTTTTTTTCTTCAAGAAATGACACTTTACAACCCATATGATATGCATGTGTTACCTTCCTTCAAATCGCATCTCTTTTCCTAATTACTCATATAGTGGGTGAAGGATTCAGACTTGCCAATAAAAGGACTTCTTGGGTCTCAAGCACTGACTCCCGTGCAAGGCTGTCTGCCCATTTTGTCTCATAGCCAGCGAATATTATCTAAAGGCGGATCCAGAAAGCTGGTTGAAGAGGGGGTCAAATCCAAAAAGTTTCATAAAACTGCTATTCCCAGTCTGACGCTAGGAACCTTTAAGCATTTCAATTGTTCATGGCGTTCAGTTTGTCATGGCTTACATGCTAAGTTAGCGTGATTTTGTATAATGCTGCCTTCTATATATTCTTCGTTCCTTTACCTTTCACATTTCTATTTAATGTTAGTTCATCCTTTACATTCTAAGGGCGTAAGACTCATTTTGCTCATTACCAAAAAAAAAACATATCTACAAAAAAGCATGTGATCTCATCAACTGCCGTTTCAGAGTATAGACCTCAGTTTGTCTCCCGTCTCCTCTCTATGTCATAGTTCTCCCTCTCCCGTCTCCTCTCTATGCCTTAGTTCTCCCTCTCCCGTCTCCTCTCTATGCCGTAGTTCTCCCTCTCCCGTCTCCTCTCTGTGCCTTAGTTCTCCCTCTCCCGTCTCCTCTCTATGCCGTAGTTCTCCCTCGGCCATTTATCGGCTCGGCTCTCATAAACACCACTCACCAGCGACACAAAAAAAACGCACTAAACTGTAAAATTGGGTCGATCGCGCTATCTCGGCACCGCTGGATTTTCCGAGCGTCTCTTCACCCATTGGATGTCTTCACCGAACCATGCTAAATTCCTCCCACTGGTGACTCGTCAACGGTGACTCGTCAATTCCTGATCTTTCGCCATGACTTTCCATATTATTTGTCGGCCTCCAAACGCAATTTAGCCAATTTTTGGTCAAAACGCCCTGACGCACTTCCGTGCCTTCTCCCCGATGCCGGCTTTATCTGCTCGCGGCTGAATTTCGGCGGCGCCCTCAGCGTTGGTCCGTCAGCCGGCGTTTTGCACGGTCAGCTCTGGGGGAGGGGATGTTCGGCCGCCGCGGTCCATCGCTGCCAGTCACCGGACCAGAGAGTTCCGCTGCTCCGCCGCGCCGGCCGGAGGGAGTCACGAACTGCGGCCTGTCGGCGCGCCGCCCGGAACGCTCCTCATTGCGCCGCGCAGTTCGACCTCCTCCCGAAAACACCGGCCGCCGGTCCCGGCCCAGGCACGAACTGTTTCCCCCGCGGTTTCTCTCCGGCGCGATCAACACCTAGCTTGCTTGACTGACTCGTGCAGCTGGTGAATGGCGCCTGATTAATTCAGCTACGGCATAAAAGGGACGTGGGGTTCGTTTATATACGCTTTTACTTTTCCAGAACAGCTTTTTCTTCGAATGATTGCCTTCACGACCGAGTAATATGAAACGGTACCAACGTCAAACACTTTTTTACCATTTTTTAACCAACATTCATTCTACTCCATCTTTACACCAACCGTCCACTAGCGCATGACTGTTAACTGTTGATTAACAAGTGGCGTCACCCCACCGACGGTTGATGACAGTCTGCTTCGCCACCTGTCGCCACTATCAGGGTGGCGGTGGTCGGTGGGTCCGCTTACAGTAGCGCCACCGTCCGGCGTCAACATAGGTGCGACAGTGGCGCAGCCTCTGTCGTTTGAACGATACTGACGCCACCTGTGCCACGGGACAATCTCTGGTGCTTGGACCGTGGCTCTAAATCTGCACTAGATCGCACAGGCGCGATGGCGACTATAGCTCCACCTGCGCCTGGCGGGCTGCTTCCGTCGCCAAGACAGTGGCGCCATCTGTGCCACTGCTCTGCCTCCTTTGCTCAGCTGACGGTGGCTCTATCTGTACGGGTTCCTCCCGCCACCCAGGCGGTGGCGCCATCTTTGCCAGTGCTCTGCCTACTCTGCTCAGCTGACGGTGGCTCTATCTGTGCGGGTTCCTCCCGCCACCCAGGCAGTGGCGCCATCTGTGCCAGTACGCTGCCTTCTCTGCTCAGCTGACGGTGGGTCCATCTGTGCGGGTTCCTCTCACCGCCCAGGCAGTGGCGCCATCTGTGCCAGTACGTTGCCTCCTCTGCTCAGCTGACGGTGGGTCCATCTGTGCGGGTCCCTCCGGCCATTCAGGCAGTGGTGCCATCTGTGCCAGCAAACTGCCTCCTCCGCTCAGATTGAGGGTGGCTTCATCTGTGCGGGTTCTTCCTGCTGTCCAGGCAGTGGCGCCATCTGTGCCAGAACACTGCCTCCAATGTTCAGCTGACGGCGAAGCTACGCCTGTGTACAGCCTGCGCTGTATCTTTCGGCGAGCTCACATGAGTAACAACAACTTAACAAAAACTTCAAAAACACAACCCCTTAACAAAAAACTTCGTGACTCGCCACTTCGAGCAGTGAGGATCAGTGAACGACCGTCCAGACCATCTGACATATCTGTCCCTGCGTTCGGCATCTGGAAAATGTTGGATCATTATCCAAGGTGATGAACAATCTTACACAGTCCCCATACCAACACATTGGAGAATCATCCAAGGGATAATTTTTCCCAGATACTGAACATGCCTTGAATATTCTCCTGGATCTCGCATCAATGGTCACCCTAAAGTGTCCGCAAAATTGTCCGCGTTGTTTTAAGCGCTCAACAATAAAAGATGTTCAGTAGTTGATGGAATGATCTTTCGGATTATTCGAACATGTTCAGTAGTTGCAAGCTGTTCTGTTTTAATGATAACTTATTATTATTATTTCACTATTCTTTTCAGTCTAAATCGAATGGGGGCTTTTGGTAACGTTAGCCCTCAGTAACTCACTATCTTCCTTCAAGGAGCTTAAATTGACTCCAGTGACATCACTTACTCACTTCGCTTCCTTTCAAGCTCATAACACATGAGTATCAAAAAGGTCAGACGAGTGATACATTATTATTCAGCGATTTAAAGTTTGTCTACTGAAATTGGTCATATTGAGTTGTCCCGTACGGTTGACACATTATTGTATATGTTTTTTTCTGAATTAAGTCATACCTGCATTTCTCTAGTATAACCCTAGCTGTTGAGATATTCCGATTACTTCAGCAAAGGTGTGGAATACAAAAGTAAGCCGTTTTACCCCAGTCTCCTTCCACCACTGGAATTTGATGCAAACTCGCCAATGTATCGATAGCGTAAACTATTCGCATTTTGACAAAACAGCTCGTAAGCGCTGATAGCAGCATTCAAACAGAAACTTGGTTCTGCTTCGACTGTCCGTTTGTCTTTACGGTCATATAATGTCTTACGTGCGCCATATTACATCACTTCTTCTTTCGTCTCCCGTCATTATAGTGAAAACCGTTTTCATTGATATCTATACCGAAATAAACCAAATCAATTTAAACGAAAATCCAATTATCTGAGGCCGATTGATTAATTTTGTCTAATTCAAACTTGAAGCAATTGCTACTTTTTGTAGAAACATTATTTGGGCAACAAAAGTAGGTAGACACACGCCCTGTTAACGTTTGGATATTTGACCTTAAGTCAATAAAATGTGTGCCTTTGCCTTCATTATATTTTGTTAAATATTTTCCGAAAAATAAATACATTTAATTCTGTAAAATAATGAGCTGTTATTTATACTTGAAGTTGCGGTTTTGAAATGGTCAATAGCTTATCATCCCTGCTTTACTAAGCCTGTTCTACATACCATCATATTTTCTAGCCCTAATGATAAATGCGGTCTCCGTACCTATTTGTCATGAAGCAAGCGTTAGTAACGCTTGGTTGGAATCAGGTAACGATCGCATTATGATGGGTTCCGATGTATTTACTCGGAGCGCCAGATCGGCCTGTGGTGACGCGTCGCACCATTAACCAAAGCCTCCACTACGTGCTCACGTACCGAGTCCGGTATGTGTATCCGTGCGGCGATTCGGGCGCACCGTCCCTCCGCTCGCCGCGGCTCTCCGTCGCTCTCCATCTCTCCTATCTCTTCCGGCCAGCGCCGGCGCTTTCACCGCCGGTTCAGTGGCCCAGTTTCCCGGCCCGGCCCGGCGGCGGGCGGCCATCAGAAGCGAGAGGTGTTGGGAAGGACGGCGAGCCTCACGGGCCGCCCGCCTCCGGCCATCTGGGCCGTCGGAGGAGTGGAGAGGTCGCATTTCACCGGACCAGCAGGCACCGCTGGCGAATGCCAGCTGTGTCTGCTGTTGGCGCGAAGAAACTTCGGTTGGCGCAAGACCCGGATACTACGATCAATCGTCTATTTGGATGCTGTGTCGAAACACTATGCAGTAATCGTTAATTGGCCCAAAACTGCGGGCGTGTTGCTTTAGGAACGCGCTTCAAAATTGTGATTCCTTACACCAATCAATAAAGAATGTTTTGGGGATTCTTGGACATTCAGACACTTTTACCACGTGGAGATTTTCCATGGAGGTGAATGAGTCTTATTTCAATATATTTTTGCCATTGCTTTCATGTTAAAAATTATAATTTGCGATTCCGAAACCTCCGCTTTTCTGAATAATCGTCTCCTATTTCATCGGCACTTAAACTATAGCTGGCTGGCTATGAACACTATGCTCTTGCTCAACGGGATCACTATACCGTGCGGTGGTAAATTCTGCAAATAGATAAATCCAACCGAATTACAGTTAAAAGAGGAATTCCGAATTCGAACGGACACATTTGCTGCAATTATTATACACTATATAGCGTCGCATATATAATCAATGTAGCATATCAAGTGATAGAAGTCTTTGGAATTTCAATTAAATTGAATTTAAACTGAAGTGATATGATAGATTTTTTGGCATGTAGTAACTTACTAGCATTGTCTTACCGTACACTGAGTGGCTAAGTGCTGTCTTCTGTTTATCTTCATAATGACCTCCTTGGCCGCATACCGTCCCCATATGTTCGCAAAATTCGTCGGGAAAATAGCATATCAGCAAGGCGGCTGTCTCACGCCATCTTGCTCCCCATGGAATTCCCCGGCTGGGCGTTTATTCGATTATGGCGAGTTTGTAGATCCACAGAAATGTCAGTTACAGGAAACAAAGAAAACAGATCGACGATAATGGCTGATGACAACTGAACCGTGTGGTCCAGAGAGTTGAAGCAGCCAGTGACAATGCCGTGCATGAGTAATCTGGGCGGATAGCTCTATCCAAACAGGCTCCAGACTCCAGATTCCGTTAGAGGCCAAAGTACCTCGGGTGGCACGTGCTATGAATCCGCCCTGTTTACGCACCCGCGCCCCATCGGGATCCAATGGGGCTGACCAAATGGTGGTGGAATACCTGCACAGTAAAACATAGTTACTTGAAACCAATGGTTGTGTCTCTATAATGCTAACTGCACACGCTAGAACGAAACAAGTTTTGTCTCCATTCATACTGCCCACCCGTTATTTTATTTCAAAACGCGCACGGACCGAAGTGCCAAACGAAAAACTCTTATATCTCTCGTACAAATGAATACAATTTCAAGACAATGTCGATTTTACAGGTTTTGTAACATTGTCCGTACAGGACAATTAGAAAAAATACTTCGGAACATGCGCCTTTTGAAAAATAGATAGACCACAGTCATAACGCCTACACAACTGCGTTCATATGCATAATTGTTTTTGACGTGAATAACAGCACAGGGAAATAAAACCGAAACAAAATTGTTCTGATGAACAGAGCATCGGAATTCATACCTATAAGCTATCGTGAATAGTGTGCCAGCAAGGACGATGGCAGTCTTTGCCGGAGGAAGTAGAATATGAATGGTTGTCACATATGTATTATGTATCCCTTTTATATCGGAGTAATTTTGCACATAAGCATAAGCGTCACATACTTGCCTACCTCAAACTATTATCTGATTTCTTCAGAAGAATTTCATATTTTCCTGGATATTTATCATTCATATTTTATTTTTATAGATAAATATATTTGGTCATGGATAATTACTCACAATAAAACTTCCATTTGCCTTCTGCTTCCCTTTAGCGGCCAAAACACTCAATTTTTCCAAAGTAGCGCTCGCGTTTCTGCACGAAACTACAATCACACCAATTCCAATGTCCGACCAACTTTTGTTGATGCCCTCTCTCTCGCTCTCCTCGCACTTCAACTGATCGACCTCTCTCTGTGTTGCAGACAAAATCATCATGAACAAGTACATTCTCGCCGCGCTCATCTGCGCCAGCGTTGCTGTTGCTGCGTCAGGTAAGGCTCCAAACACACAGCCATACACGGACTAGGGCATTTATGGCATTCAGCTGTTCTCATTACCTGTAGACATAACGCTTTTTTGGGGTTAGATATACTCGATCAAAACTATTGTCTTATTGTCTTTATCATTCGATGTCCTATTGTGTTATAGCATTCCAGCATATAGCTATTCAGGTGAAGCAATAAATTCAGAAATTGGCAAACAACAGCGGGAACTGGCTAGCAGCTGACGCTTTCAAACAGCCAGGAGGCTGCCAGAGGATGACCATTTTACGGCGCTATAACGCCTTATGCGCATCGTCTGCCTTCCAACTGCCACCTGTGCCACTTTTCCGCGCCTGCGGGCGTCCTCAGTCCGACGAGCCGGGCCAGACCTACCACAAGCAGCAGACGGCGACGTTTGACCCCGTTTTCTAGAGGCGCCCCGAACCAGTTACGCAGCGGCAGCACGGTGGATGAACCAAATACCTTCCGCCATGACTGGGAATGAGCACTCCTCGACGACAGTTGTGCCTCACTTGGTTCAAAGGGCAGTAGTCATGTCACTGCCAGAGAAGGGACAAACGATTGTTTGAGGCATCGGAACTGGGAACATGTGGTGGGAAGGTTTGATTTCGCCTGCCTGGCAGGTGACGCCATCTATCCGATGATGCGGCACAACCCACAGTGGCCCGGGACCCAGGCGCGGGCCGAACAGGATTGGGCTGGGGGGGGGGGGGGACCCGGAGGGAGGGTTGTTTGTCGAATGCCACAGCAGCCAGACCGACAGGTGTGTGGGTTTGTATGTGTGCCCGGGAACTGGGTTATGAGGCGCCGCACCCTCTCCTCTCGTTCACAGGCGCCCTCCAGAAGCGGGACACCGAGTATGCTCTGAACGACGACGAGACTTACTCCAACAACTACTACAACTACCAGAACACGCGGCCGGTGCGCCGCAACAAGTCTCCGTTCGGCTGGCTCTCCAGGTGCGCTGGCGGCCGGCCTTCTCCTCCCCCCCCCCTCGACATTCGGACGCAGTGATGCGGCACTTCTCCCGGGTCCTCGAGTCCCACAGACGCTCTCATCAGTTTCGTGCCGTAAATCTTGAACGTAGCCATTTGACGTATCCAATTAGTAAGTAACAGTCATCAGTGTGTGTTTTTACTGCAGCATTATGCGACAAGCAAGCGTCTGAGTGGTGTACATGATATGTGCTATTATCCCATTTAACCACTGCTGTCGAATATGCAATATCCCGTGGTTACAACTACCCGCTGGATATGATAGTGCATACCTTTGGACTACCGTCTTACTTGATAGACTAATTAGGGGCATATTTCTTCAGCAAACAGGGTATAATCAAGGTGATAGAAGCTACGAGTGCATGTGCGCCGTAAATAGTATTTGACTGAGCCCCCTTGCCTCCAGGATCGTGAGCCGTGCTTCCGGCGGTTATGACACAGGCTACTCTGGCTACTCCGGTAGCAGCTCTGGAGGCTACAGCTCCCACCCGCAGGGCAACCAGGGTGGCGGCAAGGGTGACAGTGAGTGGCATCAGTCTCCCCCGGCCCTCTCAGCTCTGACCCTCACACCAACCTCTGAGACCTCAACCTCAACAAAAATATTTCAGAGAAGAACATAGTCCGTCAGGTTATCACTACTGGGACCGCTCTCAGCGACATACGGTGTTGCCTTGTCCCATTCATATTATAGTTATGCAGCGCGAGGTCATAGAATGATTTAGTGTATGACTGTAGCAGCCAGCCCAAGTGAAAATTAAGTGGTCGGTCTACAAACGAGTCCGTTAGTGGCATTTTCGTGGTAACATGTACGGCAATGGCGAACGACCAATAGTCATACGCTTATTTCTTTCTGTTTCCGTTTCGTCATCTGTGATTGCATTTCGTCACAGGATTCGCGTCAGTTTTAACTATGTGAAAGTGAAAACTGTTTTCTGTGTTCGCTTCCATCGCCTGGGCTACCTTTTCCGGCCCCCGGCGATCACGGCCGGCACGTGACAGTGCTTTTAAACGCGTGAACTAAACGGAGAAAGCGACTGATGTGGCACTCGACAATCTATTAGCCATTGGAAACTCATCACTTCACTAATTCGCACATGTAAATTTATTAGAGATATTCTTTTAAAAAACCGCGCGACTGAGGGGTCCCATATGTAGCGTGTAATTTTACTATCCCCGGCTATTCAAATTTAATGACGGTCATTTCTCTTATGAAGAGACATGTTATTAGCATACAAGTGCTACTTCCCTCCCACGTAGTACCGTGCGTCTCGACCTTTCTTTTTTAACTCCCGGTTACTTGCTGGTTCCTGAGCCGAGCGCTGTGTGTAACGCCGCTGTTTGCCCCGTCTGCCCCCAGTCCTGGGCCCGCTGTTCCTGGTCGGCCTGGGCCTGCTGGCCGCACTCGCGCTCGGCTCTCTGCTCGCCTACCTGTTCACCCAGCTCAACAACTCCGGCCGTGGCCTCGACACCGATGAGTGGGAGGTCGACCACTCCGTCTGGATGGACCAGCTGCAGAAGGACTTCGAGGACTCGTGGTCCGAGGAGTAGGCTGCACTCGGTCGCGAACTGGCACCACGCCTCTGCTGAACCCCCTCTGGAACGCAATCGCCGCGGAATACTGCTGTGATGACGAATTGTTAAAGTTGTTGTTTTGTTGTTGTTTTCGTTGATTTTACTGCGGTGACTGGAAGTTGTTACCTAATGCTGTAAGTGATTGTTGTTGTTGGTTACTTTGCCAAATGCCTGCAGGCTCATAGTTCAGGGGTGACATATATGTTTTATGCCGAATTATGTGTGCAATTATAGCTTCTTTATCCGCTTTGATACGCTGGGTCATGATTCAGTGAGTCACATGCACTATCAAGACAAAAGCTCTTACCAAATTACATGTTTACTTCCTTGTTCTCTCTCTCTCTCTCTCTCTCTCTCTCTCTCTCTCTCTCTCTCTCTCTCTCTCTCTCTGTCTCTCTCTCTCTCTCT
>JARFNZ010199748.1:0-14165 GCA_031763405.1 Balanus nubilus
TGAATTGTTTTCTTTGTTACTACTTTCTAGGGTCTTCTTTGTGTGACGTCATGCATGTCCCATGATCGTAGAATGGAGCCGTTTCGTAAAAGTTTTAGGATCTACTCCCCGGAGTAAATCGTAGATTTGGTGAAACCGGGCTCTGGTCCTGGTTGTCAGTGTCTGACACCAGACCTGGTCCTGGTTCTCATTGTCTGACACCAGCGGACACCAGACCTGGTCCTGGTTCTCAGTGTCTGACACCAGACCTGGTCCTGGTTCTCAGTGTCTGACACCAGACCTGGTCCTGGTTCTCAGTGTCTGACACCAGACCTTGTCCTGGTTCTCAGTGTCTGATACCAGACCTGGTCCTGGTTCTCATTGCCTGACACCAGAGGACACCAGACCTGGTCCTGGTTCTCAGTGTCTGACACCAGACCTGGTCCTGGTTCTCATTGTCTGACACCAGACCTGGTCCTGGTTCTCATTGTCTGACACCAGACCTGGCCCTGGTTCTCAGTGTCTGACACCAGACCTGGTCCTGGTTCTCATTGTCTAACACCAGACCTGGTCCTGGTTCTCAGTGTCTGATACCAGACCTGGTCCTGGTTATCAGTGTCTGATACCAGACCTGGTCCTGGTTCTCAGTGTCTGATACCGCCGGTCATCCTCAGTGTCTAATACCGCCGGCCATTATCAGTGTCTGATACCGCCGGCCATTCTCAGTGTCTGATACCGCCGGCCATTCTCAGTGTCTGATACCACCGGCCATTCTCAATGTCTGATACCTCCGGTTATTTTCAGTGTCTGATACCGCCGGCCATTCTCAGTGTCTGAAACCACCGGCCATTCTCAGTGTCTGATACCGCCGGCCATTCTCAGTGTCTGATACCACCGGCCATTCTCAGTGTCTGATACCACCGGCCATTCTCAGTGTCTGATACCGCTGGCCATTCTCGGTGTCTGATACCGACGGCTATTCTCGGTGTCTGATACCGCCGGCCATTCTCAGTGTCTGATACCGCCGGCCATTCTCAGTGTCTGATACCGCTGACCATTCTCAGTGTCTGATACCGCCGGCCATTCTCAGTGTCTAATGCCGCCGGCAATTCTCAGTGCCTGATACCGCCGGCCATTCTCAGTGTCTCCGCAGACAGTCATCATCCCCATCATCTCCAGCATCGTAGTGTTCCCGGCGGCGGCACTGACCGTCATCTGCTGCCTCCGGTACCGGGCCAAACGGGCAAGACGCCGAGCCAAACAGCCAAGGTAGGCTACAGACTCGAACTGATAGTAAAACAGCCAAGGTAGGCTACAAAGCCAAACAGCCAAGGAAGGCTACATAGCCTAACTGGCCCGACGCATAGCAATCAGCCCAGATAACCTACATACGATACACTGTCATAGAATCCTTTCAGAGATAGGCCAGCCGGCACCCACAATACGCTGTCACAGTCTGCCTTCGAAAGTAGGCCACCCGCAACACACTTTAACAGTTTGCCTTCGGAAGGAGGCCACCCGCAACACACTGTCACAGTCTGCCTTCGGAAGAAGCAACCCGCAACACACTGTCACAGTCTGCCTTCAGAGGAAGACCACCCGCAATACAATGTCACAATGTCATCACAATGTCTGCCTTCGGAGGTAGGCCACCTGCATAAATAGTCGCACGTCACAGCCTGCCTTCGGAGGTAGACCACCAGCAATACCCTGCCGCAGCCCGCCTTCGGAGGATGGCCATCCGCAACACACTGTCACAGTCTGCCTTCGGAGGTAGGCCACCAGCAATACCCTGCCACAGCCTGCCTTCGGAGGTAGGCCACCAGCAAAACCCTGTCACAGCCTGCCTTCGGAGGATGGCCACCCGCAATACAGCATCACAGTCCACCCTCAGAGGAGCTACAAGCAAAATAGACGGCATTGTTTTGATGTGTCACTATTGACATTGTGCTAAGAATATTCCTGCGGGCTACAGAACAGTCACGAAAACATGATTTTCCACTTCAAATATATTTGGTTAATAATATCCATGAGCTTTCCTCACTACTTACCTGAGGAATTTCGACACAAATTGGCCTCGTTCATCTAAGCTCGTGTGTGAAACTGTCTGGTTCACAAATAATCACAATAAGCCGTTTGTATGCAATTTATTATTCCCTTTTGTCTCTATACATCGCATGGGATGAAAACGTTCCCATTTTAAAGCTGCATATTGATTGTAAATTATAATACAAGAATAAGAACCCTGAAAATGAATGGTTTAATATCACAAAATATTTTGTAAATGGATTATTTTCATACCAGTTCCTATCTTTAAACGAAACGTCCCACCTTCGTAATGGAAATTGAACTGAGATAGCAGTTTTAAAGCCCGTGTCGAAATACCACCTTCAATATCCTCATTATGGTTGTAAACACTCTTATGGCAAATATGTCAATTTTTAAATCGGGAATCTCGGTCTTACAGGTCTTACAGGTCTTACAGGTAATTCTTCATATTAAGATTTTCTAGTGGTATATTGTATTGCTATAGTGTGACGCTCTAGCATGCAAACCATTTTTGGTTAGTTTCCCACATATAATGCGTTTATATTTTGTATCATCCGCGCCGCTGTCGGTTTCAGCAGAAGAAAAAAATACCTAGGTTTACGATTGGCGAGTCTATGCAGATCAGTTTTGATAATTTCTTAAACATACTTTTTTGGCAAAGAAATCCAAAACTTAGGAAAACTTACACCATTGTATTTATTTTCAGAGATGACTACCCCGATTCCACCACCAAATATTGAATTACAATTCATCCTGGAAGGTGGGACGTTTCCTTGAATCGTGATTTATTGCACTCCGAAGATAACGTAACAAATAACTTCTTTTCCTAACCTCTTCGTATATTTGACCGCACATTTTTCCTTAGTTTTAAGAGCATGTACTATGCCACGTGCAATTCATCAAACCAAATAAATCGGTTCATCAAAAACCTGGTGGACGTATGTGTGTACATACACAGGATCAGGCAAACTTAGGACTGGAAGCCGCCGTCCGAGATATTTCACTAACATTCCCTTTCCCGAAGACTCAGACGGTAAAGATGGATTCGATGACTTTGATCACACTCCTGACGTAACAGCTGCTGCCTGCTCATGAGGAGCGGTACCCAGATGGTTTTGTCCTCCAGTTAAATAGACCTTGGACCTTGGAATAGACTCTTTGGAGCCGAGGGCAAAGCGGTGTGCCTTCATCGATAAGTACGAGTGGTAGCCCAACTCACCTGACGTTAACACCATGGACAATCGATCCATGTGAGTATCTGGAACGTCCTATAGCAGAGGCAGTGGCCCCGCCATCAGTTTCCTTTAGAGCTGTTGAGGAATGTTGTATATAGTTGCATAGGAGGGGTGGCTGCTGTTCAGTGGATAGTGGATAGTGGACAACATCGGAAGTATCCTGTGGTAAGAGCGGCGACTGAACGCTGTGTTCTTCGCTAAGAGAGGTGTGATCACACCCGAGCTCAAAGAAGAATTTAGCTAAGAAAAATGTCTTGGTCATTGTTTTCTTCAGCTTTTATGAAATCAGAAATAATGAACGGTTTATTTCAAACTTTACATACATGTTTAAAAATAAAATAAAATAATTGAGCAAAACGTCAAAGATCTACTTTTGATCGAACCATTCCAAAATATGCCACAAGTTCGGAACATTTTTTCGCCCAACCCGGTACAATAAAGTAACAGAAAAATCCAAACCATGAGAATGTTTGGTGCTCCTTCATCATTCCATTCTTCTCACAATATGAGCACGTATACCTAACTGAATACATCGTCCACTGTTCTCCGGCCATTCAGGCAGAGAAGTTCCGGTTATATGACGTGTTTATTTTCCTCCTCGTTCCGCAGACTGGGTGACAAAACGGAGCGGTCCCTTCCCGTAATCCGGATCGATGGCTCCCGGAGACCCGAGTCCGGTGAGAAACAATCCCCTCCAGACACAGACTAATAGAGTGCATATTTCATAGCAGAGGAGATGTCACAGTTCTTAGCACTTGCCGTTTGTCACACAGTGTCGCTCCTTTACAGTGAGTGAGGTCTTACATTGAAATAAGTTACTGCATGATAGACGATGAAACCTGTACTGTTTTGCCGATATGGTATAGACATAGGACACGTTTGTTGTCCTATTTAGAGTAGGTATTCTGGCAGTCCGTCCGAATGTCATTTATACAGACATGAGGATATTATAGGAGTGGTATATGGATGATGATCACTGTGACTATCTCAGGGAATAGGATGCTATTGATGAGTTGTAATGGAAATAATCTGGTGCAATGACCGTATTCACCAGCAGGACTTGGCTGCTTTTAACCACTGCGTCCATTGTTACCCGCAGCATCAATTGACTGCAGGCGAATCATCTATTTTTTCAGCAGTGAAGGGAGGAAAATCGAAAAAGCGTGACTCGCGACACACCAAAGAGCTTCACTTCACCAGTGCCACCGTGTAAGTAAAGCTCTGCGTCCCTGTGGTAGGTATGCTATTTCTGCTTATCTTCACTCAGCGTCCGGCGCAGAGCGCAGTGAGTAGAATTACCCTGCCACGGTCAGTGGTGTCACCCCAGGCGGCGTTACCCTGCCACGGTCAGTGGTGTCACTCCGGGCGGCGTTACCCTGCCACGGTCAGTGGTGTCACCCCGGGTGATGTCACCCTGACACGGTCAGTGGCGTCATCCCGGGCGGCGTTACCCTGCCACGGTCAGTGGTGTCACCCCGGGCGGAGTCACCCTGACACCCTGAGCACCCGATGAGAGGCGCCACCCTGCCCTGACCAGTGTCACTCCGGGCGGCCCTGAGCCGTGTCGGTCAGAGTGGGACAAGTGCTACCATACCAGCCCACCCCTCGTCGCTGACAGGTGAGCGTCCGCACAGACACTCAGCAGACAGGTCCGCTGCCTCCCGCCATGCGAGGTGGGACACCCCATCAAACATCTGTCTCCTGTCCTGTGGTATCAGCCGTCGTCGGACTGACTGCCCTGGACTCAGTCAGACCGCACAGCTGGCTCGGACGGGGCGGGGGCGGCCGGGCGGCGCCGGCTGCGCCCTGTTTCAGCTCTCCCGCGCCACCGGAGCTGTGACAGCTCGTGCTCGACAGCAGACGCCCGAATTAGATCGCGTCGCTCTTCATTTCGCCAATTTATCCGGTTCGATAGAGACCAGCGGCGACCGGCCGTCAGCGGCCCGCCGCTCTCTCCGTCGGAATAAAATAGGACACCGCCGCGTGAAATCATACCGAAATCACACTTAAAAATGGCGAACGCCATAAGGTATATATCATCTATCGTTTTGCTGGACGACAGCCTGAACGATCGAACTTGATTTTTTTTTCATTTGGATTTATCAAATTAAACTTCAATCAGTCTGTCCGGCGTCCAGTAAAGTGATGATGGCAGGTGCGTTTTGGCGTCCGCCACCTCCAGTGTGAACTCCGCATCAGAGCACCAACAAATCCGGGTGGAGAGTATATATAGACCCGGCGGAATATCAGGCTCTTTAGGACGGAGTGCAGCAATTCGACCCATGCTTCACCCCCCATCCACTCCTGCAGGCGGAGGAGTTCCTCTGTCACCAGTGACAAACGGCGACCATTCGCAATAAACAGGCCCTGACGACAGGACATCCCGACACGGCTTCGCTCGAGCTCTCGGCAGAAAGGCCTAGTCGGCGAATTGCCGGACCACATTTGTCTCGTGACTAATGGAGCTATATCCACTCTCACTCACTCCACCCTGTTTCTCGCGAGGGATTGCTTTGACAATCATTAAAATGCAATGGAATATGATAAACGGCTTAATTTATCAAACATTTTCTTGACCTAAGTAGCCAGTCATTTCCTGCTGTTATACAAACCTACTGGATATAAGCTTCGCATCCGTATACCTATAAGATGGTGGTACAACGATGATGATGATGATGATGATGGTGGTCGTTGATTCACCGTTGGTGGCTCAACGGTGCTTACATATGTGTACCGAATGCATTGTCTCTAAGCGAGCTACTTTCCTCTGTAGGTAATTCTGATACTGCTACGCATGTATTTACATCATGATCAAATCATATTCAAATTCAAATTAGTGTGAGCTGAGGGACACATGTATCACATGCATGTGTTAGCATAGCATGCATGGTACACATTAGTGGTGCAAGCTTCGGAAATTTTATCAATAATGTCCGATCCAAAGTCCGATCCAATCTGACAATGTTGTCCAAAAAATGTCCGTAGATTTTGGGCGTCCAAAAATTGTCCAATTAAAGAAATGTATACATTCAAATTTTCAGGTTTGTTTTACTTTTTATGAACACAACTACCATCACACCATTTTGTTTCAGTTGGTGATTGAAATGCCTATATAAAAATGCACGCTTTTGTCACAAACATGTTTTTGCCCGAATGCCCTGTCCGAAAATTGTCCAAGAAAATATTGATTGAATGTCCAAAGTCCAAATTGGACTTGGACTATTTTCGGACGTCCAAAAAATTGGACTCCGATTTACACTACTAGTACACACCCCCATAAAACTATGTAATAGTTATGTATGCATATGTGGGAGGAAGAAAAACATTTGTGAATGCTGATTCAGAGGGCTGAAATGAATAGCGCTGCAATGGCATGTGAATAGCAATTCCTCAGGTTTAACTTCCAAACTTTAGTCGGCACGAGAGGCATTCATCACTTAAGCAAAAGTTTATTTCGGCATAAAGCTCTGCGTACTTTGCCGTATCTTGGTGAACTTGTATTCGGCGATATTCTGGGGGGACCTTTGATTAATCGTCAAAACCTTAAGCGTCCAACATGTTGCGAACTTCGTGAACCCACACCCCCAGACGTCTGACTACACGTATAATTTACCGTCTGTAATCTACTGTGATAACTCTCTTAACATCCCGTGTATCTGCTGCAGTTTCCAGGCGGTGCTCGGCATTGACCTTGACCTGGACGAGAGGTCGGAGTGGGAGAACGAGGTGATGGGCTACACCAGCGTCAGAGGGTTGTCGTCACCGACCAGCAGCATCGGCAGCCTGCAGGTAACCATACAACACCTCGCCCACCTCAGACCTCATTTGGTCACACACATCCTCTTCAGATGTTCAATCTTGAAACTACGCTGTAAAAAAATGCTGACACCGAAAAACATGGCAACGTATATTAAAACGTAGTTAAAAATGTGTTATGATAGTGCTTAGGATGTAGAGTAGCATGAGCTGACCGTGTCATCATCGTAATAAAGAGTGTCGGGACGTGTTGTGCAGCATGGGCATTCCGAGAAACACACTTTTGTCGAGGCGAATTTGCCGTGCAGGATACCCCGGTTCTGAGATAACCTGGCAAAATCGCTTCGATAAAAGCGTGTTGCTTGTAAAGCCCGAGTAGGACAACACGCTTCAACGCCTTTTAACACAGTTTTAATGCGGTTAAATCGTGCTTCTCTACATCCTAAGCACTATCTTAACATGTTTCAAGTGAATTTGTGAGTTTCTCGAATGCCTACGCCATTATCAAACTTCAGTTCCTGGGAACTGAAGTTTGATAATGCTGTAAGCATTTCAGGGGAGGCGTCACTCCACACTCCACGTGACCGATGCCAGTACTAGACATACTCCCTTCAATTGCACATTGCGTCGAACATCCAGAGGCGGCCATATATAGGTACGAGTGACTTCAGTGAAGTGTGCCCGCGGGTAGAAACAATAAAATATGTCTGGAGTTTTATGTTCATAAAATTTCGTCTCGGAATGTTTATTTCGGACAATAATATTTGGAGAAACATGAAAGGGTCTTCTATTTTGAACGCCCAAAATACTCTCCCACCAAAAGTAGCAATTGTTTTCATGTTTGAATGGCTGGATGAACGACTGGAATGGACTGCCTCTATCGGTTGTCAGTGCTGCCTCTGTCAATCAATTCAAATCCAGGCTGGATGCCCACTGGGCAAACATCAGACACTCGGTGCCCAGCTAGAGCTACGACAATTCTCACTGGATTCGAGCTCGATGAGAATGGTTCCCAACAGGCCAAGTGACCTCCAAGATTCCGATCAACTTAATGTAACGTAATGTAATGTTGAATGAGACAAAATTCATATATAGGCCTCAAATAATTTAATTTTCGCTAAGATTGTTTTGGCTTATTTCGGTATAGATATCGACCGAGGTTTGTTTGAATGTTGCTACCAGCGCTCACGCGCTGTTTTGCGGAAATGTGATTGGTCTACGCTGTCGATACGTTGGCAAGTTTGCATCGAATTCTAGTGGTGGAAGCAGGCTGGGGTAAAACCGTTAGCTTTTGTATTCCATACCTATGCTGGGGTAATCGGAATGTCAGCAGCTAGGGCTATACTAGATAAATGCAGGTATTCAAATAAATATACTTTACAATCCCGTGTCCATAAAATCACATGGCCAATGTCAGAAGACACTACCTTTTAGGGTATTAGGATGACCTTATCAGTAGATTTGCTATATTGGTTCTGAATAGCCACATACCGTCATGTATCCCCACAGGCCCATAGGCATGTGTGGTACGACCGGTCACCGCCAGGTGTCGGGTTCCCCAGTGACCCGCCGTGTCTCCCACAGGTATGTGTGATGTGACCGGTTACCGCCAGGTGTCAGGTTCCCCAGTGACCCGCCGTGTCTCCAACAGGCGTGTCCACCCCAAAACTCGGCCCAGCCACGCATCATCCAGATGGAAATGTCTCCGTGGGCAGTTCGTTCGGCCCGCTCCAGCCCCGGCCGCCGCGACTCGCCCCCGGGCCACGTGACCCCGCTGCCCGGCGACACTGACATCTGGCGGCGGCCCGGGGAAATGCCACAGAGGAACGGCCGCCCGCCGGGCCCGCTGGCCGAGCCACGGGACCGACCGCCGGAGAACGGGCCGGTCCACGAGCCGACGGGTCGACAGAGAAACGGTCACGGCCCGCCCGAACTACACGTCAGTCGGACAGAGGACAGTCCGGTGGCAGAGAGAGAGAGAGAGACCCCACGGCGGACGGCAGAGTCCAGCCATCCTCTCCAACGAGAGGAAGAGCAGCCTTCGTCAGAGGATGAGGAGCAGTGCTATGAGACGGACGACTTCTGGCGGGAGCCCTTGAGGTTCATAGACGACTCCAGTGAGGCTAGCTAGCAGAAAGGGTGGTCGATTCGAAGGGAGACACTTTATATGACCAACTGTGTTTCGCCCTCGTACAGAAATACTTCAATGGGGGGGGGGGGGGTTAATGGGTTACGGAGCTGCGGAGGTTACGAAACGTTCTGCAAAAATTTTAGTGAAATGATCAAAGAGGCAAATTAGTGAAATCATAGGTACTTTTAAGGGACATTTTCACCTAAAACTTTAATTTGATATGAGATAGAGGCAGTCTCTCCTGTTTGACCAGTCCAGTCCGTTTTGAGAAGTTCGCCTTCAATTGTCTGCAATATTTTTGAATATTTTCCATGACCACATTCTGAAACTGCTGTTTGCTGTGCCTATTTGGTATTTACATGTCTGAGACCGGGTGGCTCTTTTCTTAACAGAATACGTTTTTCCAGAAGAAATATTCCCGTGAAGAAGGAAACCGATTAAGGACGAACCTGTTAAAAAAACTGAAATGGTAAAACAAGGGACATATGGTCTAGCACATCAGATTTTGGAAAAGGTGGCAATGCCTCTTAAATAAATCCATGGGCGTGCTGAGCATGTCGATTGTTTTCGAGGACTACCGACAGTCGATATAACAATGCGAAGCTGTTTTGAATAATTATGTTTCCGAGATAATTTGCTTCATTGTAAATTATGCGCGATCGTAACTGTTTATGCAGTAATGTATACTTATCATAAGAAAAATGTAACATTATTTGTTCGTCCATTGTTACCGTGATTTCCCAAGTAAACTGCAAAATCTTCCGGGGAACAGTGGCGCCAGCTTTTAAACTGTCGCTAATAATATGTAAAGTACCAGCTACCTACCAATATTATTGAACATTTCATGCAAAGTGAAATGCTATAGATAAGAAGTGCTGACTGACACTAGGGTAACCTTCCTCATACTTTCAAAATGTTTCAATGGCGGCATTCACAATGACTGCATCAAAGATTGGAGCAAGATCAAATGTGTGTTGCCCGCAGCCCATGAGTGCTTACAATGAATGAGTGACGAATTGTTTAGTTCATTTAGCTCAGTGCTTGATTCATATTGTTTTCATGTGTTGAATCTCATTGCCAGGGCCTTCATAAGCTGCCTATTCGAGAGGATACGGACAGCTATGTTTGCTGTCATGTCGCTGGGTCGCACATAATTTTGCATCGTGAGATTACCAACGTTTCGTCGTGCGTTACGTGACATGTTTCAACATACCGAACAATACAAGAATGGCCAAACCTTTTTTTAGGCATTTAAATCCTATGTGGGTAGAATACTTAAACGAATCGAGTATATTGTATATTCAATGTGGAAAAAAAGTTTGCGAGACAGATAAAAAGTTTAAACCTTTCGACAAAGTCCAACGACGGATACATACCTACCTATGCAGTTACGAGTTGAATAGCATCAAATGCAACAAAAATGAAAATAAAGATGATAAATGAAAATATGACCCACTTGTTCTACACAGACCTTGCTAACATGGCTGGCTCCGGTATGATGCGTGGTAAAACTTACCAGCAAATATTTACATTTAGCAGATTTACCTAGAATGAAACACCCATATCCACTTACACTACCGTCCCTAGATGGCGTTAGTAGTCAACGCCTGAAGTGATGCTGTGCCGCATTACATAAAACCGAGAATTGCGAATTGCGCACACAACGGATGACTGGGAAACGCGTCACTGTGACCAGCATAAGAGGGATCTCAGTGAACCATGCGATACAAATCTAAAAATTTGCAATTTAACGTATACGTTGACATCTTTTTAACTAATTGAAAATATTTATTCATCAGAAATGCCGATCCATATTCCATGTTATACGGAATACGGAAAGCATTTATACTCTGGGGCCTTGATTCCATGCATACGGAATAAGGATTCAGGTTCGCATTTGGTTATGCACATATTCCTGCTATGCAAGTTCTATGGAGACATTTGATATATTATTTTTTGACAGGAAATAAATATAATATTATAGCTGGAGATAATTAGGTGTAATACAGAAAAAATGTGTGCTAAGTTAAAGGGAAAATAATGACCTTTTACCATTAAAATAGAGTTAATAATTGAAATGGGTGCACCAGGTAAAAAATATCGTAAATTTTATCATTTTCATACAACGCCACTGATCAGAAAATATTTTAAGTCAAACTAGCCAAGCGTTCCACGCCTGATATCGACGGTACTTGACAACTACTTGACGTGATTTTAATTCCAACTGATTTCCCACCCAAAATACCGGCTATTTGTGAACAGAAGTGCTTACGATGCTCCTAAAGCATCTGAATGATGTAAATAACATCATCAGTGTCCTTCCAACTTATTTTTTTATTTCATTTTTTACATTCAAAAGTCTTGTTAAAAAAAACATCGGACTGCACTTAAAAAATTGTTGATTTTACGATATTTTGGAACAAAAACTACCAAAAACGATGATGGCATAAACATCAGCGCCGAATGATTATTTTGTATTTTGTATCAGTACAAATAGTTGTGATGCATGGAAATCCATGCTAATATTCCGCAACCTGTTTACGTGCTTCGGGTACGCATTCAATTGAAAAGTTACGTATTCGCGTATTAACACTTTTGTTATCTTTATTGGCGCGCTTGGGACATTTGTGACCTTCAATTTCTCTATCACGGTATTTAAAGGGAATGTAAGGGTTCTGAAAATGTCAGTTAGAGGTATATGTGAGCGTGGATCTTATAGCTTGATATTCATGATTTATTCTATAAACATTTTACTTAATTCTGTTTGAAAAGAAAGCTAGAATCTGAACATGAAAATCTAAAGTACCTGTAAAATGTAATGGTTTGTCCAGCACTATGTTCTAACGTTCATGTTCTATGATCATGTTCATGTATGTTCATGTTCATGTTTATGTTCTATATTCAGCACTATTCTCTAATCAATAATTTCTCTAATCCTGTATTCCATAACTTTGACAATCGCACCGTAAATTACACAATATTTGTTTTCTTATTTCAACTTTTGTTTATCTTTTAATCCTTCATTAATATTTCACATGTTATTTCTAAATAGTTAATCTTTATTAAACTATTACACATGCAACAGTCGCTAGACGAGTACCAACTGGCAACAATCGTGAATAAATCTCTAAGACGTTTTAGAGGGAGAGAAATTTGAGGTACGGTAGCTATTAAAATGTAATAATAATGTTATTATTTCACTTTCAAGCGATGGTGTGTGCTCGTAAGTGCATTTTCCATCTACGTGACTATCATTTGTCTCTTAACTTGCATGAAAACCCGGAGATATTATTGAAATAAGTCACGAGGTCCGATGTGTTTCGAAGAAATACTGGTCTAAAAAGTCTAGCTGAGGAAACAAGTACTCGTGGAGCGCAAACCTATCTTTGAGAGTGTTTTCCGTTGCATACAAACAAGACATAGCAAAATGACTTAAATTTAATATATAATTTATTGCCCTTTGTCGAAATGTATGGTTAACTAAAAAAAAGGTGGAAACGCCCCTGTATTCCCTTTAACAGTCCGTCTGCTTCGTATCGACCGCAAAATAATCCAAAACGCCAGTTATCCTCCCTCCAAAACAGTAGCTGTATGCATGACACAAGGCCGAATGGGCGATACTGTAAAATCGAGCAAATACTTTTTTCAAAACTTTAAGCTTCTTATTAGGGAAATATTTTATTTAATTCTTAAATATATATTTCATTATTGCCATACCATAGAGCGAGATGAAGAAATTCTTTAAAAACAAAAAGGTATTACCTCCCTTTAAGTCCCCTAAATAGACGATAATAAACTTAGAAACCGTTTACTTTAATTAACTTGCTGGACACGATTAGGTGTTTCAGCTCCCGCTTCAGCTTCAGCACCTACACCTCACTGCACCTCTACACCTCACACCTCACCTACACCTCATCTACACCTCACCTACACCTCACCTCCACCTCACCTCCACCTCACCTACACCTCACCTACACCTCACCTATACCTCTACAACTACACCTCACCTACACCTCACCTACACCTCATCTACACCTCACCTACACCTCACCTACACCTCACCTACACCTCACCTACACCTCACTGCACCTCACCTACACCTCACCTATACCTCTACAACTACACCTCGCCTACACCTCACTTACACCTCTACACCTCCACTTCAACTTGTTATCGGTCAACTTACAACAAAAATAGATCAATTTAAATTGATAATAACTCCATTCAGTATTACACTATTCACTTTTACATAGGTCAATTCCAATTTAAAATCAGTAGATTTGAAAGTAAAATTATCCGGTATGCATTCTACTGACTTAAAGGGACATTATCACCTAAAGTACAAAATTTGATATGTGATAAAGCCAGTTTCCCTAGTTAAACCAATCCAGTCCGTTAAAAAAAATCCTCCTGAATCGTCCGCAATCTTTATTTAAAGACTGTTTTTTTCGTACTAGTTTTAGTAAAACCGTAGGCACTTTTCGTAACCAAACCGACTCTAGGAAGACTGGAATCGAACCGTCACTACACGACTTTTGAAGGAGAAATTTAATTCAGATTTTGAGGTGCACTAATTCTCATTTATTTTTCAGTCAAACACAGTCCTCTCTTTATCTTTCGAAAAAACATGAATTAACACGATTCGCAGATGCTATGGCTAAGTTAAGTACGCAATGCCCTTTACCGTGTCTCTGGACTTCGCCCTACTTTGGTTCATCCTCTGCGGCGAATTTGAATATTCTGCTTGGCAACGCAGAAGAATTGTAAACAAACTGCGTAGCAGAACGCACTACCAAAAACGTATGAAAAGCGCCAAATTCGATGCAATGTTTATGGTGGCAGCCATCATGCCGAGCTAGTGTGGATCATAATCAGGCGATTCTTTTTTTGAGTTGGATATGAGTCAAAAATAATTTCCTTATGTATCCCGTTTGGTGATGTGGCTGCATGTTTGAACCTTACCATCAGTGACACAAAATTCACTACGTTGATTTTAACCATTTCTTATATATATA
>JARFNZ010199859.1:0-24964 GCA_031763405.1 Balanus nubilus
CAGCGCGGCTCTCTGCGTACTGGGACAGCTGGGACAGCGCGGCTCTCTGCGTACTGGGACAGCTGGGACAGCGCGGCTCTCTGCGTACTGGGACAGCTGGGACAGCGCGGCCCTCTGCGTCCTGGCACAGCTGGGTCAGCGCGGCCCTCTGCGTCCCAACCGACACCATTGCCGGGTACATGGCGGCGGCTCGGACCGTGTCGGGCGGTGTTCGAGGGCCGGAATGCAGCGCCGGTCGTCCGGCGGCCGGCTGATTTGTCATTAATCAGCGCCGTTCACCGCTGAAGGGCCATCCCTCGTGCGCCTGTAATCTGATCCGGCTCGCAGTGGCCCCCGCTGCCGGCCAGGTGTGTCGTGGATGCCCGCCTCGGGTGGGGCTGTGTTTCACAACGGAGCTAGGGCCGCCGACGCGCACACGACCTGTCGATAAGCCTCTTCAATGGGCCAATACCTTGTCAGGATGAAGTTGAATACAAACATTGCTGTCATTCCCACACGGGACCACTGAGTTTGAGCGTGGGTCCTTGTTGCGCCGTGCATGCACGATGTCAGGGGTACAGGATCTGGTTTCTATCTTCCTTGTCTTGGTCAGCCACAAAACAAAGCAAGCTGGTACTTTTTAGCATGAGTTTTGCTAGTCGCCTTTGCGACTGCTGGGAAACATGGCACTGTCACCATTATTTAGCGAATCTCTGTGTATCTGCTGGCATTCGTGACGCCCCAAATTTGCAACATTCACAAGATATGCACGCTAAATGTGTGACAGACTGCCGCGCATTGGTACAAAAAACATCGCTGTGCAACGCGTACCGGTCGTCCCTATTATGTGCGACAAATATTACAGCCTGTCATGTCATCGATATTTGCTATCGCCATCTTGTATCGCCATATGTATGGTATTTATGGCTTGTCACGCCATGGACATTTGCTGTTTTGACCGGTGCTAACTTCCAGCGGTTGATGACAGTTTGCACCGACTTTCATTTGATTTCGAAATAAGCTGGGAAGAAAGGGTCGACCGCAGTGCTTGGTGAGCCGTCCGCAGTGAGATGTGTTGACACCTTCCTGTTTAGACAGGCGGTGGGGACGGCATCAGCAGGATGACCTTGAACCGCTGATCTGCGGTAACACCGTCTGTCTCTGCTCTGTTGGAGCGCTCCCCAGTTCCAGTGAGCTCTATCTCACCGTTGACAGTATCGCTTTCACAGCCGGTGCCAGCGGTCACATGTGCAGTCCATGAGTTGTCACAATTCACATCCCCGCTCCATGTCTGCTACAATCTGGGCATCGCCAGCCAACACCTCACCACACATCAGTCCGGGGATTGCCACCTCCCCACCTGGCGTGCAGTCCGTGGATTGTCACACGTGCAGTCTGGGTATTGGCACACGTGCAGTCTGCGGATTGGCACACGTGAAGTCTAGGATTGTCACGCGTACAGTCCGGGATCGTCACACGTCCTGTCCGGGATTGTCAAGCTTGCAGTCCGGGATTGTCACACGTGCAGTCCGGGCATTGTCACACGTGCAGTCCGGGATTGTCACACGTGAAGTCCGGACATTGTCACACGACCAGTCCAAGCATTGTCACACGTGCAGTCCGGGCATTGTCACACGTGCAGTCCGGGCATTGGCACGCGTGCAGTCCGGGGATTGTCACACATGCAGTCCGGGGATTGTCACACGTGCAGTCCGGGATTGTCACACGTATGGTCCGGGGGATTGTCGCCTCCCTGTCTCCCGTGCAGTCTGAGGATTGTCGCACATGCAGTCCGGGGATTGTCACACGTGCAGTCCGGGGATTGTCACACGTGCAGTCTGAGGATTGTCACACGTATGGTCCGGGGCATTGTCGCCTCCCTGTCTCCCGTGCAGTCTGAGGATTGTCGCCTCCCTGTCTCACGTGCAGTCTGAGGATTGTCGGGGATCGCCGCCGGTGCCGCTGTGCAGTCTGCGCCATTTTTGGCGGCGTTTCGTGACAGGGCGGCTCGGACGCGTGCTGTCGCCAGGACAGGTCCGGCGATAATGCGTCGGCTGCGCGCGGTTGGAGACGCTGCACGCCACATTCGCGTGGCTGCAGCGGTGACGTCGGCGGTGGCGGCGGCGCCGCCGCTACTGCTGCGGGCTCCGTACACGTGGGTGCTCGACCCGTGTTGCGGGAGCGCCGCCGAGTCGCTGGACTGTAGAGCGGAGGGCCGGCGGTTCGCAGCTCTGACGGGGGTCCGCTGCAGTCAAGTCGTGATACAGCCATCATGACGTGACTCTTATCGACACCATCGCGTATGCATGCAGGCATGTGGCGAGGCGGCGCGGTCAGACGGCCAAGAAACCCGGGCTTCCCACCGTTTTTGGCCTGCGCTCGTCTGTGGTGGCTTTTCTGTTGATCGTGATTGCTGCGACTTTGCCGGAGTCAACGCGAAGGATCAGGTGCTAGCCTGAACGGCAGATCTGTCGTGCAAATTGGCATAATTGTTGTCGTTTATCGGCGGTAAAAATGCTGTCAGATGTCATTGTCCCCGAAAAGTTTCTGTTTGCATTGCATGCACAGGAAAGCCATGCACGTCGGACCGGTCGGGACGGGGACGACCACCATTGGCAGTCGTGGGCTCGTGACCCAGTGGATCGGAACCAGAGACAAATGAGAGTGTTTGGCCCGTTCTGCGGTCGCCATGGTGACCGTCTTGACTCGAGCATTCCCGGAATTCCTCGCAGCTAGTCGGCCGGCTTCAGCGTAGTCCCCGAGTGCCACCTGTCCGACTCGCGACGTGAGCTATCGCCGTCATTACTTAGCTCAGAATAGAGCCGGCTCTGGCGGCCCTTCTGTCTCAGTCGGGCTGCGGCTGACACTAATATCGCCCTCCGCGGCAGCTGATTGACTCCAGCTTAACTGCCTCCCGGCGGACTTCACCCTCCGACTCTGAACTCCGAGCCTCCTCCGTGGCGCGGCGTTCAAAGGCTGAACGGAGACCTCCCGTCTCCCCACCCCTCCGGAACGCACACACGATGGAGCACTAATTTCCCGCTACGGTATTGAATGACGCCTTAATCACTGTGCTGCGGATATTGCGATGGGGCGGTGCCCGGACGCCAGCAGTGGCACGTTCAATCAGCTGCGCGGACCCGACCACCCCACCCCGTCCCGTCCTCGGCAGGCTCAATATGCCAGCAGCGCGCCACGCAGCCGCAAAGTGTTTCCTGCGGTTCGCCGTGCCGGTCGCGGTTGGGATGGGGGGGGGGGGGGGTAGCGAATACTGCAGAGCGGCAGCACACGGCAGTCGGAGCACGATGGGCGGATCTGCCGCCGCCGGTACCGGAATATCGATACCGATACCGAGTATCGGGCTGCTGTCGGGTATCACGTGTCTGTCAGGGTGCTCGGTGACCAGATGGGGAGCGGATACGTAACGAAATGCGGCTCTGCGATCTCTGCATTTTTCAAACGTTCCCGTGCGTTGGCGATGGGGGTTCTGCACCCCGCAACTGCTTACCCCGCAACTGTATATGGCTCAGTTCACACTTCACGGAGAGCCCTGGACTTGGAGAGGCCGTGCTGAGCTGCAGTTGTTACCGTTGCCGCGTTGATCATGTGTGGGAGTGGGAATGAACCAGCAATGCCTCAGTGACCTTGACCTTCCCATGAAGCAAAAGCGAAAACCATGTGAACCTCTCAGACCATTCTGTCAAACAATGGACACAAGTTTGGGGAAACCCGATGCACAAATCACGCGCCCCATCTTCGCACGATCCAACTCTCTTGACGGGTCTCCTGTTCTGCCGTATGCGCCCAGCTCCGGTCGGTGGCCCTGCCGGCCGGTCAGCTGGTCCGGGAGTGCTTCTGACGTGGGAGCGCTGACCGAGCGGCGCGGCGCGCGTGATAATCCCCCGGGATGCTGCATGCGGGGGCGCAGCTCGGCGGCGTGCACCGTTAGCCGCCCCGTCGGCCGGGCTGGCGCGGTCGGCACCTGTCGACACCTGCGGAGATCTCGCGGAGATCCTGGCCGGCATAGGCTACCGGGTGGCTAGCGGGGTGACAGGTCCTGGAACCGTCAAGTTGACGAGTGGACGTCTCGAGGACGTCCACAGCGGGACGACTCGCAGAGGACGGCGGGAAACCGACGGGGTGACGACTCGGTGGCTGGTGGGGTGACGGTCCGGGGCCCATGGCGTGGCTGAACGACATGATGAGTTGTCCTGAAACCGGCGCGGCTGCCGGTCGTCCATGTCGCCCTGTCGCCCTGTCGGGTGTCGCCCTGCGGCGGTCCAGCACGGCACGCCGCAGCCGATGACACCGATGACATTTGTGACGCGGCTGACACGAGCGGCCGGCGGCTATTGATCGGCGCTGACGGACCGGACCGGACTGGCTGCAGGGAGGCCGCCACTGTTGGACGGCAGGGAACAGGGGAGTCCACCCACTGCCTCATTGCCCCATGACCCGCCGCCGTGCCGTCCTGCTGCTGCCCCGCCGCCCTGCCCCGCCCTGCCCCTCCGCCCTGCCCCGCCACCCTGCCACTCCGCCCTGCCCTGCCGCCCTGCCCTGCCGCCGGTTGGGCCCGCCAATACCGAGGGAGCCAGGGGAGCTGCTGCAGGCAGTGCGGCTTTGTTTGCTAACAGCACGTCATGGCGAGCGGACCAGACGAGCCTGCGGCCGGCCGGTGCTGTGTTATTATCACGCTTGTTATTATCATGTGTTATGACCGCAGGTGGTGATGGCTGCGGACGCCGGACGGTGTGGGACGTGGGTGTGCCCGTCAGATGAATACATACCAGCCACAGCCTCAGCCCTCGAGGTAGCGCATTGTTGAGACGAGATTCCTGGCTAATCTCTAGTTTGCTGGTTCTTATCAACTACCAACCAAAACAATTCTAGTTGTTAAGTTTAAAGCAGAATACCACGTTTTGTACGTATCTTCGCGAACAACAATGGTTAGGTTATGTAAGCCTTGCTTCGCTCGATGTCGTGAGATCAGTTCTTATTTAGAACCTGAAGTCGGCGGCGTCTGCCCAAGGCTGACGCTACCTGAAGGCTGATTCGCTCTACTTGGCTTGTCTGATTGTCTGATGATTTTGGGTTTTCCTGGGGTCGCCGTCCGATCTCTTCCCGCCGATGATAGTTGTGAGGCTGCCTTGCCGACGAGTCTTATAGTCGACACATGTGACCAAGTTGTGGTGTCCGAAGTATGGCCAGAGCGGACTTGCTGCAGCTGTGCACGTGACGATCTGCAGCTGTGCAGGTAACGATCCGCCAGCTGTGGACGAAGATTAGCTGTTGTCGTTGTCATGGGGGTTCGTCGAGACCGGACACACTGCAGGCGCAAGATGGGCCAGACACAGGACGGCCAGGACAGTGCAGGACAGGACAGGACAGGACAGGACCGACAGAACAAGACAGGACCGACAGGCTAGTTGCAGAGAAGGCAAGGGAGTCGCTGTACGACCGCCGGCACCGGGTGCGATGCGTCTTCGTGATGCGTCCCTGTAAGACAGGTGTCTGTGTGCTGTGTCTTCTCGTGACGGACGTCTCATGTTGTGTCCCCTGCGTTTCTGCGGTGCAGGTGTCGGTGTCACACCTGACACCTCGCGCCGCGTAACGCGGCCTGTTGTTTTGTCGTCGCCCGGGTATCGTTCGCGTGTCAGCGCCCACGTGCTGTCGCTACCCGTCTTCGTGAGACACCTGCGCACCTGTCGGCGGCCGGGCTCCGATGTCACGGGTCACGCCTCCGACCTCTCCTCCTGTCACATCTGCCACCTCTCGATGACTGCAGAGGTAGACATGTTTGTTCGTGACTTGACCTGACCTGTCACCTGATCCTGGGAGGCCAAGGACAATGTTTGACTTCCTGCTATCTTGTGGCCTTGCGTTGTTGCGTCACTGAGTCGCGCGACCCAATATGGTGACTGTTGCTTCAAGTGATGACGGTTACCTTGTCCGGCAGTGTCGCCGACTCTTCAGACATCGTCAGCGGACTTGTTCCCTTGTCATTGCCGCCTCCACGCCTGTCAGTGTCGCCCCCGTGAGTGTCGTGACCCGTGGACCGTGTCATTGTCGCCTACCAGTGACACTCGACTCCTCCTCTCTCCAAGACTGGCCCTCCCTGTCGGCGGTATGTGACGGCACGAATTGGCGTCACCCTGCCTTCTGTTTTCTCACGATGCTTCGCAGCTCCTCACGTCGGCACCGCGCAGTGCGTCATGCTCCTTTGTGAGCAGTTCATGCCGGTTTTTGTCAAGTCAGCCGGGAACGGGTGGTTTATCGACAACGGATGTTGGGCAACCTGGACCGACACCTCTCTGTCCACTGTTTGCCACTCCCGGGGGGCTTGAGCAACACCTTTATGTCGTCTCGCCGTCCGCGTGGGCTGTTGCCTCGTGTGTTGTCATGCCGGACCCCGTCATGACGAACAGAGCGTCCGCGCCTCGAACTGAGGTCGATACTTTTCCTGGTGTTGTGTTCGAGGCGCGTGCGGGGATGTTTTACGAGGCTTTTCATGGCCGACGTTCTCATGGCATTGATATGCTAAGTGGATGTCGAGATGGAGCCGTGGCGATGTGATCTGCATCGGCGATGGACGCCAGCGCCGGCGGCCAGCAGACGACCTCGGCAGGACGTGACGGCGTCGTTCGCTACGTCCGCGGATCTGGCAATTGGCTAACGGCGAGGACGACGTCAAACTGCGGTGAGGCATTCCGAGCGAGATGAATGCGGTCGTGATGGAACACGATGTCGGGAATGACTTTGATGACTTGGTGAAACCGCTGTTGCAAATGTTTGAATAAAATACAAGGACGCGCACGTGGTGCACATCCAATATGATCGACAGCCGCCAATTTCAGTCAATAGTTGTCCCTAATTCCTTCCTCCTCTGCGCTCTACTGCCGCGCGCTTGACTTCACGTGTGCACGTGAGGAACATACCTCATCTCTCGTGTGTTCCACTTCTCTGCCGGCCCGCATTACTTCACCTTCCCGGACCCACTCATCTAATGACTGCCGTGTCGCGGCCGACAGAGGGCCTTCCTAACGAGCCCTGCTCGCCGCTGACACCTGCGACCGACGTCCGTAAAGCAGGATTCGAGTAACGAGGGGCGCCATTGGCCGCCCTGATTCGGCTCGACCTGGCCGATCCCCCCCCCCCCCCCTCTTCCTCCCGGCCCGGCCGAACGACGCCGTGTCGCTCGTTACGCTTCCCGTCTCTCGTAACGCAATGCATTTAAGCGGCGCTCCCGGGTCGTCGGCGGCGGCGGCCCGTCGGTGGCTGTGGCAGCGGCACTGGCACCGTCGGCGGCGACGGCGGCACGGTGGCCTGTGGGCGGAACCGGCGGCTGTGATCGCTTCGTTGGCGATGGCCGGCGTGTGACACCATTTTGATGGACGTCGACACGCGGATCGGCCTTCATCAGCTGGCCCGATGTCGCGACCGGACATCAAGCCGATCATCTGTGGACAGCCGAGACTCGACTCTGGACAGACAGCCGGCGGTGGACACTGGACACCGGACACTGGACACTGGACAGCACGGTGGAACTCTCCCCGGAAACTGTCGCCGGAAGCGGACCGTCGCCGGTTTATGGCGGACCGAACAGCCCTGGAGGAGGCCGGCAGACGCTCGGTGCCGTGGCCGGGATGGCTTTACGGCGCCCAGAGGAAGAGTCGTCGGCGACAGAGCAGAGGTTCGCTGGCCCCGAGACAGCAGAAGGACGGGGCTGGAGATACATGGCGGCTGGGTGGGCTGACCCCGGCGTCCGCGGGTGTCGCTCGATGACGCCCAGGACAGCTGCCGATAGCTGCTGGGACTCTACGCGGACAGTTTCTGATTGCTGCCGCCTGTCACGACAGCTGCTGTGACCGGAGCCGTACCGGCCTGAGCTTGACCAGCTCCGAGCCGCACCAACCAGCCCCCAGACCTCGCCCTAGCATGGTAGCAGGCCGGCCGGTGCTGCAGGTATCGGCGCTGCTCGCTATATTTTGCCGCCGCCGCTGCGGATGTGAAGCCCCTCAATCAGAGCCGACGGGGCGGCCCTTCGGTGGCATGTTGATAGACGCTGGGCGGAGACGACCGCTGCTCGCTGCTGCACGATGCTGCTGGAAGGCTGCTCTCTGCTGCTCGGCACGGCTGGGAGGCAACTGCAGCGGCGGCTGGGGGCTGCTCGAAGGAGTAGAATCGCCGCAGGGCAGGGACCGGACGGCGGCGGTAGTGCCGAGCTGGCACCGCGCCGGCGAGGCTGCCGAGCGCTGCCAGCTGGGTGCGTTAACAGCACGGTAACCGCGTGGTCGGAGGCGACGGACAATAGGAAGGCAGACGGTAAAGGGTGGTGGAGCGGGAACGGGTCTGAGGGCGTTTCCGATGGTGGGCGCTCGGTCGGAACGGGCTCAAGGAATCGTGGCTGCTATACCCGTACTTCAGGCAGGTTCACTTCCCAACATGCTCTCTTGTGCAGGGAACAGTCGTAACTCATGCATTGAACCCGTCCACTGGCTAATAAAATGCATGTTGCAACCATAGACTGATGGGTTTCAACTTGTTCCAGTATCGGCAGGTTGCCTCATTAGCTCTGCTTATTGATACCGCACCGCTCTAAAACCATCCGCCGTGGGAAATGATTCCGTCTGAGATCCCTTCAACGCCCGCCTCGGCGATCACATCCGTCCTCACGACCCTTCACTGTGTTTAATTGAGGAGCGAAATGTGTGCTCACGACGGTCGTAACCGCGTTTGAATATTCGTGCCGGCCGACCGCGGTAAATCGTCCGGGCTGTCCGCCGGTGAGAGACGACCCGGCGCCGGGCAGGGGCCGGTTTATCGCCGACACCTCATCCCTGGCCGGTCACGCGGTGGGACGTAATCTTTAGCAAGTGTTTTCAAATTAAGCGGGCGGCGGCCGTGTGATGGGGCTGTAAACGGCGCCACAATATCGCGTCAGAGCCGGACGATGTTGCAGTGAGCTCCGCCCGGGGCTGAGTTTGTCTGATGGCGGCCGATTAGCTCCGAGGCTGTTTTACGGCCGTTCTGGCCGGCCGCGCCATGTCGGCTGATGGGAAGCTGTCGGTCGGCTCCGGCGCCCCCGAGTTTGTGGCCGCGCCTGTCCCACTCGGCTTCTTCGTGACTGGACAAAATGAACTGATTGTGTGTTTATGGGAGCAACAGGGGTCACTGGAGATCGTTGGCGCGGTGGATGTCACGGTTTATGGCGGTTAGATGGAGCGCTGAGGAGTTGTGCTGTATTTTGTTCCCGCTGTTGTGGTATGGGATGATGTAATAACATTCATCGATGTGCCTTTTGTTAAATCGCTGTGGCATTGGTTGGGTTATGGATGGGACCTGATGTATCTCATTGAATTGGATTATCAAGTCGTTTCATCGTTAGGCGTTATTTATTGGACTGCATGATGTAGTGTCATTCCAGTCGCATTTGTTCATCGGCCAAAATATACGATGAAGTATGCAAGGACCTCATGCTGTGTCTGCATGCGTTACACTCCGCACAGAATTGACTGTGGTGACATGCTGCTCCTAAATGTCACAGTCTATTGACTAATAAAAAATGATATTGTTTGTTATGAACAATGAAAATGGTGCTCTGTCCGGCTCATTGGGAAATCCAATATCGTGCAAGGAGAACTTTGTCAACTTAAGAGCCTCATAGATGAGTTTCAATTACTGGATCACGTACAGTTCACGGTTAGCTGTAAACCCAAAGTTGTTGGCTTGTTCGATGAGTATAAGGCTAAGACTGAGTTACGAGAAACCGGTTTCAATGCGGTGATGTTACTAAATTGTGTGTAGATAAATCCAATACACTCGTTTGAGGCGCAAGATCTGTGACATCCACGTGCTCTGTCGATTCCCCTGTGCCTAACAGCTGTAATATAATATATAGAAGGCACTTCCTTGTCTATCAGGAAGATACCGACCTGTAACTGGTGGCAGGACATCATTAGTAAGCATATCGAATCCTTATATCTTCACTGTCAAGTTATTAAGTCGGAAAGGGAACAGTCGCCACCCCGCGAGTCTGCATTTGCCCCCGTGATAGGAAGGACCTGGGGTCGTCACCCCTTGGTATTGGGACTCCGCCCGCCTGCCCTGCCGGAGAGTGCAGGTTCAGGTTAGCCGGCTGGTCGCGCTCGACGGATGGGCCGTCACTCCGTGCCGCGCTCGATTGATGCTCTCCGATCGGCCGGCAAATCGGCCTTCTGCGCCTGCCGCCCCGCCGCCGTCCTCCCGCCCCCCCCCCCCCGCCCCTGCCTCCGCTCTGCCGCACGCACTGCGTCTGCCTGGCAGGAGCCGAGTCCAAACCAGGCGCCACGCACACAGTGTCGGCTGCCGGTTCTGAATTTTACCTCTCAGTCTGATGCCGAAGCACGACCAGTTTTGAGCGTGATAACGGCCATCATGCCTTCCTCCGGGGTGACGGTAGCTTCTGTATGCCATTGGCGTTCATAGCGCCATGTTGTGGCGCAGTGCCCGTCATCTATCCCTGTTCTCTCCTGTCCGACCCTCATGGCCATACCAGTGACGTCACAGCGTCGCCGTACATCATCTCCCTTCATCTTCCGTCTGTGTCATCTTTCCCGACGGGGACGCGCCTCTGCAGGTGTCGTCAGTGTCACTGGGTGTCATATGAAGCCGTGAGGTGTCACCGGCGGCTGACACTGTCTGTGATGTACGACTCTGACGTGTTGTGATGTGATGAACGACTCTGGCGTGTCGTCAACCAACTGCCGGATGCTTTGTCTCTTTGCATACTGCAGCGCTGACGGGTCGAGAAATGAATGGTATGACCGTCGCGTGGTTAAGTTCGCTTTGTTTCTTTTTCTGTGATTAATTGACGCTTGCTGGACGGCGCCTCCTTAGCGGTATTTTTGGACGCATTATGTGCGATGCGCATCTCAAGGTACAGGCATTGTGCCTCATATTTACATGCTGTGTGGAATGTAATCGTGAGGCGATGGAGTCATAACAATGTAACAACGATCCATCTTCTGTTATGAGAAACAAGTCATTTCGTAAACGTAAATAAGTCGTACATCATGCAGATTGTCGTTTGTTACGCGGGGGACCGGAAATGAGGAACAGTTAATTGCTGGCGGGAATCGTGTAATCGGTGCTATTTTTGCGGATGTGATCTAGCGGGGTAATTACGGAGGATGAATTGCCGGTCGTTCCGTACCGGGCCGCCGAGGAGCCACGGACGGCCCTCGGTGGGTGGCGGCGGTGATAGCATGATGCATGTCGGTGATGATGTGAGGTGATTCCGGAGAAAGTGGTCCGGATTGAAGGACGTGGCGCGGCTGAAGAGGAGGTCAGAGTCATAGGCGAGAACTTACTGGTATGAGGTGTGGATAAAAGGCAGGGCGTGGCTTGTTAGGTCTGTTAATGGTGCTGCAAATTCGTGATGAAGTCGGTTGCGCTTCCCACACTTTGTGAGAAAATGTGTATCGCATGTCATGAGAGTAAAGCGAGAAATTCAAAACGCGTTCATAATGTGTTACATGCCGTGTAAAGTACCGTGAGTCGTAATGCCACGTCGGGCAGTATCATTTTACGTTGCCAGTTCGGTAACCTTTCAGTGCCGGCCGGATCGCATTGGGCCACTCGGAACACCAGCCACATTCCAACCGACATTGGCGCTGCCAGCTATCACACCTGATATTCCCTGTTGCCTCACATAACGGCTGACTTTTCCGCCCCATCTCTGGCTGGCGTCCAGGCGGCCCGGACGGGGCTCGGTCGGCCATTGCGACGGCATTACGTGACTGATGGACAGACGGCGGCCCATTGCTCGTTGAAAACTCGTGGCCGTTTTGTGCGCCTTTCGACGTCGGCGGCGTGCGTGTGTGGTCTCCTGCAGTCTGCAACTGGACTGGGTCGGCCCGCTGCAGGGTTGACGAGTACACATGCCGGCGTTCGTCCTTCGAGGCCGTTACCCTGCTGCGAGGACTGCGCCGAAACTGCCTCACGTGCGCCAGAACCGCCGGACGTGCGCCAGAGCCGCCGGACGTGCGTCAGAAGCGCCGTGACGACTGCGCATAACTGCCGTGTTCGCGCCGTGTTCGCGCTCCATTTGCCTGGTAGCGTTATGGCAGCCACGCTGCATCGGAACCGCTTCTCCGCATGCGTTAGAACTGCAGCCTGTGGCAGAAACGTCGCTGCGCTGCGTCGGAACCGTCGCAGGTGCGCCGTCGCTCGTACCACCTGCTTCCGTCGCCACCGCGCGGGGTGGATGGCAATCGATACCCGGGACGATGTTGTGCCTCCGAGCCAGCTGATTTACGCTTCCCGGTGCGCTGCGTCCTCTTCCCGAACGAGCGGCTTAATCGCCGCCACAAAATAAGCTACGGTTATATTTTTTCTCGTCGGACGGCTAATTTCTCCGTTGTTTGTGTGTTTGTTTATCGTGCCGGTGTTTTGATGTTTGGCGTGTGGATGGTGGGGAGTGATGTAAGGCATGAAAGGAAAACTTTGTTTGTCTTCGATGAATGGCTTAAAGGGACATTGTATTGGTTGGAAAGACAGGGCTTCAGACCAACTGCATTCTGATATTAAGGTTAGAGGAGAGTAAGTGAATCTATGCCGTTTCCTTGTCCATACTTGTTGGTTATTCAGGAGTCACTTATCCTAGGCGAAAGCCTTAAGGCAACGTTAGTGTAAGAGCCATTTGGCGAACTTGGGCTGCTGAAGGTCATTATTAGCTCTTAGCAGGTCCTTCGTGCCTCTTTTGTTGTTGTGCAGCTTATTCACACTAACCGTCTTATCGTATGTTCAACATTCTTCTGGCCACTGGTCGAGTCAAAGGCGGTACGGTGCGTTGTTTTCAATTGTCCGGATATTTTTGCAGCTTTAAATGAACTATATTCGGACTTGTATGTAGCTCCATTGTGGTACACCCAAACCTCTGTGTACCGTTTTGCAGTCAGCACGGCATCACAATCGCGCCATCTAAAAACATGTCACAGCCTTGCCACCTAAGTGGACTGTGTGATTCTAGGGCGCCTCTGTCCCCGATTTCCTCCCGATGAACATCTTGCGGGCGCGTGATTTTTCTACCGGAGCCTCACGGGATGTTGTTTGTTTCAGAGCACGTGAAGGAGCTGTCATGTGGCAAGTTCTACTATCGCACCTTCTATCTGGACGAACGGAGAGACGTTCTTTACGTGGGCGCCATGTAAGTACCGACGCCAGCTGCTCGCTGCACGCTGCACAATACACATGTTGACTGGCATTGCTGGAGATAACAGATCCAAAACAAAACTTGGCGATGTTTATGCTTGTGAGAGTATAATATGGTATTCTGAGCATATGCCCTCAGTGTATCTCATTCAGCCCCGAGCCTCAGGGTATCTCATTCTCATTCCCCGTGCCTTAATTGCCAGTCTCCCTTATTCCGTGGTCATTGCTCTTGTCTTTGCGGTCAGTCCCCCCCCCCCCGGCCACTG
Organism: Balanus nubilus; assembly: GCA_031763405.1. Taxonomy (NCBI): domain Eukaryota; kingdom Metazoa; phylum Arthropoda; class Thecostraca; order Balanomorpha; family Balanidae; genus Balanus; species Balanus nubilus. The sequence goes on from JARFNZ010199859.1 coordinate 13,437, forward strand.
GTCACTGGGCAGTGGTCAGTCCCCTCCCCCCCCCCCCCGGCCACTGGTCACCGGGCAGTGGTCAGTTGTCGCCGAGGTCAGCCAGTCTCGCTGGCGCCGTGTCTCCGTGGTCAGCAGGCCAATATTGTCCGTGACAGTCGGAGTTAATGGATAAAACGCCACGGACAACACATGATACGGGGCTTTTACGTCGTGTCAGTCGGACCGGAGAGGCGGCTAATGGCCGGAGAGAGCTTGGCGGCGGCGGCGGCGGCGGCGGCCGAGACCCCAGCAGGCCCGGCGGGCATCGCGTGCGGGGTGGACTGGAGGGTGTCGGGCGGCGGCGGAAAGGAGACTGATCGGTGCTGACCACTGGTGGGGATATGTAGGGGAGACGGTGGGGATATGAAGGGGAGACGGTGGGGTTCTGGTGAGCTCTGGTGGGGACTCTGAGGGAGAGACCTGCTGGGGACGGGGTGCTCCGGCCATCCTGTCGGATTGGATGAGGCTCTGATGTGAGCGGGCGAGGTGGGGTGGAAGCAGCAGAGATGGATTGTCACATCACCGGTGACCAGTATGAGGAGAGTGCCCCTCGCAATTACCGAGGTAGGATTCATATGATGGTAGCCGCTGGAGACGCGGGCTGGGAGTTGAGTTTCTTGGCGGACATTGTATTCGTGCCCGCTCGTTGAGGTCTTGTGCCGCAGGATGTATCATGTTTTGTGTGCGCCATATGTGCGTCATGTAATTTATGGCGACTTTTATTGGCGAAATCTGTCAGCCCGGATTTATTTGTTCCAATTGATCCTTATGTCTGCGCCAGCCGCGTGGCGGGTCCACCTGCCGTCTCGGCTCAGCAGAGCTGTTGCCGGCCTGACCCTGGCCCATGAATCCCTCCGCCGTTGTCATGTGAGGGACCGTCGTTGACCCGGGCTGGATCCTTGACCGTGCCGCGGCTCGGCCCGGCTCGTCCGGGTCGACCCGGCTCGGTCGCTAGGGCCGCCATCGTCCGGTGCCGCGGCTCGTTATGAGAGGGGCGGCTCCGGCTATGCAGATGGAGGGGCGCGACCGCGGCGGGGCGCCGCCGAGATGTCTTCCTCTGTCGGAGGGTCCCGCGCGGCCTACACGGCGCGCCGCGCGGCCGACCCGCCGCGCCGCGCGTGATTTATCCCGCCCAACTGATTCTGGAATGAGTTTCATACGACCGTAAATCAGAATGGATCAGAAGATTATTGGAAGGCACCGGCGGTGGCGGAAAATGTAATTGATGGCGGAGGCGAATCGGTGGAAAACGGGATGGCGGGAGGCGACGGGGGCGATGCTTCTAACGGAAACTGTTGGCTGCCGGGGGAGGAAATATCAGCTGATCGGTCAGGAAACGTCAGCTGATCGGTCAGAGAACGTCAGCTGATCGGTCAAGAAACGTCAGCTGATTGGTTACATGCTGGCGGTATTTGGAGGGCGTGAAATGTCCGAGCGCTGATCACCAGGCGCCCCAATTTCGCCGTGTAAGCAGCCATACGACCTCACTTGACACCAAATGTCAGCTGGAGTGCTACTGGACCACCCGCAGCTTGTCTCAGGCAGACCAGTTCTGTCTGTTCACACGAGGCACTTTGAGATGAGAGCAACCGCCAAAGCTGCAAGAGACAACCAACCGACTGTCTGACAGACTATTATTCTGTCATTCACCTAACTTGTCCGACGAACCGCCGGGAGTCCATTACAACCGCCACGCTTCAACACTTTATCGAATGACCGAGTTATAATCCTGGTATATCGCTGTATGATGGCTTCATCGCCCGTCAGCTTCCGGGCCGGACGGGGTGATATTTCCCGGCCCGTGACAGTGTGTCCGCCGCTTTCCCGAGCCGTCGACACCTCTCCGGCGCCAAATCTCTGTCGACGCTGACGGTTATCGGAAGCCGCCAGTCAGACGGAGGGCTACCGACGTCGATTGGAGGACCGTGAGGTCGCCGGCCGAGGGTTGTGACGCGCCCACGGGTTCCAGAAGTGCGTGACCCATGTGCTTCTACCAACAAGAGGCTACTTGAATTCCGAAGGACTATGTCTCGTGTTAGGCTGGGCTCTGAAAATATGTATTCCTTGGCTGTATATTTGGTGGATCGAGATCAAAAACATTGCCAATGGGCTGGCTACTGATATTGAAGGGGAACCTGTGCCGATGTTCGTCCCATGTCCTGCCCGTAGCCGCCTTGGACTCATGGCGGAGGTTAATTTAATTTGACAGCGAGATGTCAGCGGCGGCGACAGTTGGCGACAGTTGGCATTGCAATTTGTGCCGTGCTCCGTCGGCGAGGAGTGCATCTGACACCGTGCTGACAGGCAGACGCCCATCCTCTCCTCCTGAGCGACTCTCCAGCTCCTGGCAGCGCGCTATCTCGCTCCATCCGTCCCCACCTGCAGTGTGTGACGCCATCACTGCAGGTCGGGCGCCGATCTTCTTTGCCCCCCCCCCCCCCCCCCTGGCACAGCGCGCCATTCCATCGTCAGACGATGAGCTGTCAGCGATGGCGGCACTAAGTGGGAGCACACGTCACAGCCGTCACAGGGCCAACACGGGGCCGTCACAGGGCCGACACAGGGCCGACACAGGGCCGTCTCAGGGCCGACACAGGGCCGTCACAGTCGAGCGGCGGCAGTTCCGGGACGGCGCCCCGTTGTAACGCTCTGAAGACGTGACACTATGCCCGGCACGTCGGCGATGCTGTGAATGTTGTCCGTCTGTCCGCCGGCCCGCTTCCTTGGCGGCGGGTCGGGTGCAGTGTCAGAAAAGTGGTTTCACTATCTAAGTTCGCAGAACAAATTTCCTCACCATCGGCAGAACAACTTTTCATAATGTGTATAACAATCAGGCACGTAGCCAGGATTTCGCTCAGGGAGCGGCCACGACACATTTTCAGCTACGGGGAAGGGGGTGCGGTCGAGAATTCTGAACTAGATCCTTTCCATGCAACGCCATAGGCGTAATGTTAAAAGTTAAGCACAATCCTATTTTATCATGACTCCTATGATGATAGGAGCCTGAAAAATAATAATCCATGTTATTTTTTGTCTATCTTCTTCTGACATTTGGACTCACAGGCTAAAAATAATCCTTTTTTATAGGAAAAGTTTTCATGCAATACAATTTCCAAGTTCAGAAAAATGGAGAAACGGGACACTTTTCTGACACTGGTCGGGTGTCGGGCCATACGTCAGCCACCCGTCCGTCCGTCCGTCCGTCCGTCCGTCCGTCCGTCCGTCCGTCCGTCCGTCCGTCCGTCCGTCCCATTCACAGTGCACGTCCCATTCACGGGTGCACGACGTCCAAAGCGCGGCGGGGCGATGTTGGTTTGATCAGCAAGAAGATGCACATGCACATACTTGGCGACATTTAACGCTGGCAGTGGCAACGCACATATCCTCATCTTCATCCTCAGACAGTGGCATCAGATGACTGCAGTGATATGATCTGTCTTGATACGATGCGTATCATTTGCGTTCGATATGAAGGGGAACGTTCTCGCTGCGGGCGTTCTCCACAGCCACACAGCCTACGAAGGTAGCAACGTCGGTACCCCTGGCTGGCGGATGTACCGCTGTCCTGGGTCGAGATGTGAGTGTCGACTATGGGAAGTCATCTGCCTCAGTCTGCTAATGAATCTCCCTGGGTCGGTATCATGCTGCCGTCAGCCGGTCGGAGCTCAGAGCCGCCCTCCTCTCCCGACGCCTCTTCATCTACGTTACGGCGCCGCCGGCAGATGAGACGCCCTCCGTCATCCCATTTTTCCGGCGGTCTCTCCGCCCGGTCAGAGTCCATTTCTCGCCTGAGTTCACCATCGTGGCCCGTGACGCGCCGCGGCGAAACGGGCGCGGTGCGGCGAATCTGACGCTCTGATCCGCATTGGCCGCCGTACGGAGCTCCGGCTCCGGGATGGTGGCATTTCTGGCGCGGCGCTGACTTTGCAGTCTGCGGCGTGGCGTTAAATTCTCGGGGCATGACCTGTGGCTGACCTGCTCCCTCTGACCTGTGCCGATGCGGGAAGTGGCGTCGCCGGCGGCGGTGCTGGTGGCTCTTCTGCTCCGTTGGGCAAACCGCCTCGGGCCGGACGAGGAATCGGCGGTGATTTATTTTCCGAATTAGTCTCGGTTGGGCATCACTCCTGGTCGAGATTCCAGGAAGGCGGCACGGGCGCCGGGGAGCGGTTCCCCGCGGGGAATGGCCGGGAGTGATCCCCCGGGCGCCTCTCGGCGAGCTGAGGCGTCTGTGTGACCGCACCCTCAGCGGCGTGGAGCCCAGAAGTGATATTTTATCTGGCACCGCAGCCTGCCGCTTTATCATCCTTTGTGTGGCCGGGCGGGCGAAACAGAAGCGGAAGCTAAAGACGATTACAGCTGCCGTGGGAGTTCGTTTGCTCTGCGTCCATCCATCTGTCCGATGTTATTTTTATCTGACGACGCATCCATTTTGGACAGTTAGGAAGTTTTCTTTACATACAGCTTCCCTCCTCAGACTTAGGCTTCACAAACAGAAGAAATCCAGCCTGAAGTTGTTAGCATTTCTTAGATAAACGCTGGAAATCGTCTGGATGGTCATGGTGAGTCATCCTGTGGATTTATTTGGCATCTATAAGCTTGCTTTATCGCGATTTGACAGGCTGTCTGTTTTCTGTACGAGCCAGCTGTACTGTTCCTCGCGCCTGCCGTTAGTCCAATACAGGCGATAACCAGACGTGACCCCATCACCATTACCTCCATCATTTGGCCTGGATGTTGTTACGCTGCCTGTTCAGGTCTGCCAGACGGACACATCTCATCAGCGACGATCGTTCATGTGATGGATACTACCGCCACTCATGTGTTACATCGCTGGAGGCGGGCAGACATAGCACATTTCTCATATTACTCGTTCCAAAGATAACTACAATTACTATAGTTTTCTATGCTGGTACCTTACTACTTGGAACTGAAGAGACAGCACACAGCTGTGTGTGCTCCCAACTTTCACCTCCCGTACATCTGCTCAGTACATCTGCCATATTACCGCGATCCTCGCGATGGGCGAGGCGGGGAGAACGGGCATAAGGCTGGTCACTGGACAGCCCATCCCGTCAGGTATGCCGGTGAATCACTCACCCACTGAAGTGCGATGTTGTCTTTGTGGGCCCGCGCCGCTAGCTAGCTGGCTGGCGGGGGCGGGGACGGGGGCGGCACGGCGAGCGACTCCTTCACGGGGCGGGCCTGTTGATTCTGCACCGGTATGCAGCAATGGCTGCAATTCATTGATGACTCTGACGTAGCACTTGAGCCGTCAGACGCCCGGAGAAGCCCCACCACAGACTGGGTCGCGCCCTCGACCACCCGCATCGCAGTTCGCACCCTCTGTCGGCCCGCCTCTCGAACTCCAGCCGCCGTGCGTCTCACCGGAGACCGCGAGGGACGGTGACCGGACCTGTGTCCCGAGCCGGCCTTCCTCGACCATATACAGTCCGGGCGGGCTGTCGGGGAGCGGTAGTCATTTCTCCCGGCTGTCGAAGGCATGTGTAACGGCCCAACTTGCGTCGTCGTTTGCCGACCAGCGTCCGGCTAAGCCTGACAAACTCAGACAGCGAGACAGGACACTGCGGTCGTTTGATGTGGTGGGCTGCGCTGTGCTGTACTGTGCTGTGCTGTGCTGAGCTGAGCTGAGCTGTGGTGTGGTGTGCTGTGCTGTGCTGTGCTGTGCTGTGCTGTGCTGTGCTGTGCTGTGCTTTGCTATGCTGTGCCGTGCCGTGCCGTGCCGTGCCGTGCCGTGCTGTGCTGTGCTGTGCTGTGCTGACCGTACCTTGCCGTGCCGTGCCGTGCCGTGTCGTGCTGCGTTGGGTTGCAGCGACCCGTGGGCGTCCCAGCCCGGTGTTGCTGAACACCTTTCATCCTTGTACGCCATTCGCCCGGGCTGTTTAATTCGGCATCTGTTGGTGGCCGTTTGTATGGCAGATGGCAACGCTAAACCACTGACGTAACTGCTCTGACAGGTGCCCTGCCGTCGGCTGCCTCTGTACCGTGGACCGCACATCCCATCCCACGGCTGCCGGCGGTTGGGTCATCCGTGGTCCAGCCAGTCCGTCTGCACGCCAGTCTTTTGGAGAAATCTCGACAGCAGAACTGGGCTCAGCACAGTTTGAAAAATCGGTCGGCTGACCGCAGCCGTTGATCTGCCCGGTCCGTTCGGTTTTCGTGCCTGTCTCCGCTCCTGTCCACAATCAGTGGCATCAACGGCAGCCTAACGAGACGGTCATGGACCTGTTCCTGACAAATTTGAGCCACGATCGGTGTCACCAAACGAAGATCTCCGATCCGTCCGGCGTCTTCCTGACCGGCGAGTTGGGGGGTAGTGTCTCCTCGAGTCGTAGAAGGTCGTCGTGTCTCTATTCTACATCCGCCGCCGGGAATGACGTAGCAACAGCTACCAGAAGCAACGAACTGCGGCAGAATCCGGATGCGCAGTTGGTAATGCACGGTGTATACCTGAAAGTGTACATACATATGTATGCGCCGGTCTTGCCACACATTCGGCGGGACTCGCGGACCGCGCAGCCCTCCACTCCAAGTCGGCTGTACATAGCTTATGGCCCTCTTGATTTATAGAGACATGAAAAGGAGAACGGTTCGCCTGTGGAGCGGCCGTGTGGGTGGCACATTGCCGGCACGCGCCGCTCGTGCTTCGTCGTAAATGTCGCGCGCATGCAGCAGCACCGGACGGTATTGACATTATTCAGCGAGAGCCCCTCCCTGCTGCCGACGGAGTGGTCGCCGAATGTCGTTGCGGTAGGTTAAGGTCGTTACTCAGCGGCTAAGAATATCAGCGAAACTAGCACAGTGCACTGTGCAGTGGTGTTGTTTTTGGAGAATGTCCGGCTTTGATCTTGGCAGTTCAATTAGAGACGGATGTTATGCGGTTGCATGAGGTAATTAAAAAGGAAGAATCTTAGCTTCAGATGCTGAAAGGAATTGGTACTAATTACCGCACATGTGTGACACGCAATAACCTTATTTCACACCGGACCTGTAAAGTTTGTAAGTGCCCGTTTTCGCCTGTCCCTTCATCCGGCCTCACAATCAACGCAAAACACTTATGCACCTCATCAGAGACGCGGAAACCTCTCTGGCCTCACCACGCCCCTCCACCGCGAGGCTACGCCCCCTCCGCCGCGAGGCCAGGTGAGAGTGGTAGACTCTTTTCGCGCCGCCGAGAAAGCCGCCTCCCGGCCGGAGGTGCATCATTATCACGGCCACCTCTGTTTTCGGCCCCTAATTAGGGCCTGTTTTTAGGTGCCGTAACGGCCGTTGCGTGGAGAACTGTGGCTTGTTTTCCGCTGGCCGGTCGGAGCCGGCCAATTTAGATGCGCTCCGATAGGCGGCGGCCGGTGCAGTGTCACGTGTCAGGGTGCGAGGGTGTCTCGTCGAACATGTCCTGTGTCGCGTCGGTCGCGTCGTTGTCGACGCGTGATCAGTGTTGGCCGCATTTTTGCTGTCGGTCCTAGTCGAGCCTGCTGATGCTGTTCCCCCCTGGTCCCATGGCCGCCTGTGCAGAGCGGACACAAATACCGCGCTATACGCGTCGTCGCCACGCCAAAAGTGGCGTCACCGCGCCATAAATGGCGTCACCGGCTGCCAAGACTCGCCGAGAGATGAATGCCGCACTGGGCCGATTAAACGACTACATCAAACTCATTAATTTTGCGCTCTGGACCCTAATTAATTTCGTCGGCCGGCGGTGGGCTTGGAGAGCGCTCCAAGTTCGCTCGAGCCGGCTCCCCGGGGGCCGCTCGCTGGGCGTCTTGAGGCGGCTCGGGGCCTCTCAAGGCGTCTCAAGGCGGCAGCGAGGAGCGGCGACAGGCTACCAACTCCACTGGCGGGGACGCCGCAATTTAGGGCAGCCGAGCCGCTATTTATTGGACAAGTTGGGCTCTGTTCGGCGTTCAAAGAGGAGGCGCTCAGGGGAAGTATCATGTCCCCGGGCGCTCTGGAATTGTTACGCACCGCCGGGCAAGCTCTTGGCTGCCGATGGTACGGTGCGAGTTGCTGGCCTAGATGCGACCTACGGACGTTTTGATTGAGAGCACAGCAACAGAACGAGCTGTGATTGTAGGACTTCCCGAAGCGAAGACATTCGTTGATGATAGGAATGCCGATGGAATGTACGTCCTCGATTGAACTGTTGATTGAGCTAAACACCGAAGTGTTATTGTCGCCATCTCACTCAATTTTGCAGTAGAAATGCAAGGTAGATGGAATGACAACCGTTATACAGTACATCATACCACAAGCTCCAAAAGCAGACGCTAGTTATACAATAATTTATTAAACATTCTTGTAGCCAAACGTTTTGCCATTATTTCATCTTCAAGTCAACCGTGTTGATTCGCTCACTCGGCGCGGAAAGCTGAAAAGAATGCGTTGCAGGCTGCTATCCTGTGATTTACCGTCCCATTCCTTTTTATCGCCCCGAGCTGGGAAGCTTTTCCACATTTAAGCCTGTTTTTACGTGGGCTGAGGCGGAAATGAAACGTCTGAAAAGTTATGTCGTGCAACTGAATTCATGCATCCTGTCCTATCCTTAGTTCAATAAGCCCTGCAGCTCTAAAAAAAGATCGTGCGATGGCAGTGTGGTTCCTTTCACACCCTTTGCTTTCTAAGCCTCTAAGATTCTTAACCATGCTTTTTAGCGGCACTTTGCCTTTGAAATACAAAGAAACTGTGAATATTGCATTACGTTTAGACGTGACGTTCCTTGCCACTTGCATAGTGGTGAACTTCGGACAGCGGGTACTGAGCACTAAACGATGAGAGGCGAGGAAAGATAGATGGTGAGAACGATTAGAGATGATGGTGAGAAGGAATGAGAGACGATGGCGTGTAACTAGCGAGTAACATCTCCGATAGATTACGTCACAGAAGGCACAACTACAGAACTCTGAATCCGTGAATATCTACAAACCTGAACCTGGGTGCTGTCACCCTCCCGCCTGCACGTGCCTGAGAGCCAGTCTACCGGCCCAACAGCAGCAGCAGCAGCAGCGCCCAGAGCCAGTCTACCGGCCCAATAGCAGCAGCAGCAGGCTTGGCTGGCTTCCCTCGTACCCCCCCCCCCCCTCCCTCCCCGGCAGACCGGACGGGGAGCAATCCACGCATAGTCTCAGCCCTGCGCCCTCTGTTTATATATCAGCGCTAAGCCCTTAGCTAAGCTTTCCTAAGAGGCTGTCCGTGCGATTTCCCACGGTGGATATTGCCGACGTGCGCTGAAGAAGACGAGGAGCATTATGCCGCGTGCCGCCCTGTGCGCATCGAGGGTTTACGCTTCTGTATTTTTATCAGCGCTCTCTGCGCTTCGTTGGCACGGTCTTGCGAGCGTATTGTTTCGTTTTTTCCCGTTTGCGGCGGCAATTCTGCCTCCTTGTACCAGCTCATTTGGTCGCGTACTGTCAACACAATATGGTGCCGCTGGCTGCCTTTGTCAACAACTGGCGCCGCCGCCGCCGCCGCCGTCGCCACTTCTTTGACTCGCTCGGCTGTCCGGCGGCTTCAACCGACCTTTCTGTGACCCATTGGTGTGACCTCTGGGTAACTTCTGGTGAGCAACAAGTGCCCAGTGGCATTGAGATCATACCAGGGTGTCCTCAGAGTTCGCCGGTCTGTTTGAACTCGGGGAAATATGTTTTGTTGCTGATCTCAGGAGAGTCTGAGACACGAGGTCATGACCGATGCAATTACCGGGCCAGGTCACTTCCGAAGTTCAACCTGTATGCCATCGAGTTCATTCGACAATAGTTTGTTCAAAAGTTATCAGTTGTGGGACTGAGCACGGCGTTGCTGCTTCGCTCTTTGCATTGTGGAGACCTCCGGTAACCCCCCCCCCCCCCCCGCGAGGCCTGATCTAAAGAGGCCGCCTGTGTTCGCACCTTGACACGGAACGACCATCACTCTTCGCTAGCCTTGTGGTTGACATCCTCAAACTGGGGGGTCTCGCTGTACTCCTCGGGCATGTAGCCGCTGAAGATGATCTCGTGCACCACGCGTCCGAGCAGCAGCACCAGATTGGCGAACACGGCGCACACACTGAGTGCCGTCAGCAGGCCGGGCCGGCCCGCCAGCGAGCGGTACACGTAGCCCAGGAAGCTGCCCAGGCAGCAGAGGCACTGCACGGCCAGCACGAACACGGTGATGCGACCGCTGGTGTTCCCCGGCTTGGTGAGCACCTGCTGCACGATGTCGAACAGGAGCAGCGCCAGCGCCGCCACCGCGCCGGCCGTCGCCAGCAGGATGTAGTGGTCCTTGCGGCCCAGCCGCGTGTGGCGCACGCTTTCTAGCATCGCTGTCTTCGAGGAATCGACACAATTCCAACTTGGGCCATTAATTGCGGCGCTTGCCAGCCGCACGTCACATCGGCTATTCGTTGACTGCGCCGAGATAAGTTATTCCGTTGCTCGAAAACGTCGGTCGTGGCCCGGTCGCAGCTGCCTGAATCTGACGGATGTCTTCAGGGCCGGGTGTCTGCGGCCGACGTTAAACCGAGATATACGGCTTTCACTAATGTGCCATGAAGCGAACGCTTTGTTGAATACTTGATGGCAGTCCAGAGCAGTTCTGCCAAGTTCTGCAGCTTCGAGATTGAGCGCGTTCCAAATCGTTTGATTTTGTAGTTTCTGTGCATGTGCAATTTGAGCTCGAGGTCCTTTACGTAGGTCACCGCTGACACAAAGTTGCTGTGGTAAGAACCGTTATTTGACATAGGTACCATTGTTTTGGTAAACGTTATCGGGAAGACTTAGGCCACGGGCATTCATTATTTGTCGAAACCGTGTTGCGCTTTTGTAGCGCTTTGAGTTTTGAGTTAGATTTCTGTATCACCGTATAAGTCTTTAAAAATGAACATACCATTTTGTAGTACTTGTTGTTTGGCTCAATACCCAAAGATCCTCTAAGATTTTCGACAGCCGGTCGCCCGGTCACGCTCTCCCGTAACACTAAAACCATCAATCTGCTGAGCGGCCTCCCTCGTCCTGGAAGGCAGTGGCGTGTCCCATCCATTATTGATGGCCGCAACTAGCTATAAACCGATGGTCAATCGGCGCTCCTGTTTTTATCATCACGGCTCTGCTTGCCGCCGTTCAGCGGCTGCCATCAGCAGGCGTCGCATCAAACTTTAAAGAGGTACGAGCCCGTCGATCGGGCCGCGGCGGAATCCTATAAAATCGCCGCTGAAACCGGCCGAGATACCTACTGTATCCGCCGGCCTTTTCCGGTCGCCATAGCGGCGCTGTGCTGCAGTCATTTGGCGTCCATTACACGATGACTGTGCCGTGTCCCGGTAAGTACGCGTCCCATGGGAAGCGCCGGCAGCGCCCCTGGTGGCGACACGCCGAACTAACGGCCGCTGAGCTCTGTCGAACTGCCGTTCCATTAGCGGAATGAACGGCGGTCGGCGGGCCGTGTGGCGACTCCGCATCGCTTGTTGTCCGCTGTTACTTACCTACGAAACAATCGAGGACAGTAACTCAAATCAG
>JARFNZ010199860.1:0-15399 GCA_031763405.1 Balanus nubilus
GCGGCTGCAGGGTGTTGATCCCCCTGCGCCCCCCACCCCTCCCCCCCTCGGCCCCGCCACCTGCAGAATGGTATGCCATTGCAGGGCGGGCAACATATTGAGTTTGTTTTGTGTGTGATAGGCTGTCGGATTTGGCGAATGGATCTTCGGTGTTGTAGTGGTTAGACATCACTGTAGGTATTTGGCCACGGAGGTTGCGCGTTGCCTGAGGAATATAAAGTTGTTTCTGGGCCTAGTTAGGTTGGTGGGAAGATAATCCTCACAGATTGTCATAATATATGCTTTATTTTCTTTCAAATCACGTGATTGATCCTACTTTACAAAGAAATCTACTTCCGTTTCCGTAAGGTAAAACTTATGTTTATACAGCACACTCCGGCATTTAAGTGATGCTTGTTAAAATACCAGCACTTCTTTCATATGCAGTTCCATCATGGCCCATGAGAAGCGGTACGTAAATAGTTCAGCTTCAGGCACGTTAGATGGGGCGTATTTCTAGAACCTAATTGTACCGTCCATTTCAGAATGTCAACATCTTCGTCAATACTTGATCCATTTGCAACATGATCACTTTGGTACTGGCGCCCTAAAACCGACCCCAACATCGCCATCACACCCGCTTCGCTCTATTTCCTATCCCTGTCTCGCACGCTATCCCCTGTAACAAGATGCTCCCTGCTGGCCTCGGGACCTGCTGTTGTAATGATCCCAGTCTGTCAGCCACCTCTGCCTCCTGCTCCGCACCTCAGCCGCACTGCAATACTTCACAATAGCCACCGCCACTTAGCGTAATTTAGGCCTTGCACGAACGCTAATTAGATCGCTTTAGTAGATTGCATATTTACCAGGATAAATTAAGCCGCCGCTAGGATGGCCGCTACCGCTTACTCAAAGGAAACAAACGGACGGGCGGGCGCAGTGTCCTGGAGCTGTTGGGAAAAAGCCTGTAGATGGTAGGGATCGGGGATGATAATTGGTATTCTGGCTGGCTAATGGAGGGAAGCTGGTTCAGGGAGGAATTCGGGCGAGGGGTTAAGTTGAGCTGTGTCTGCAAATGTGCGTTATAAACAAATTATACATGTGTCGGATAGAGGCAACCCGCTCGACTTGACGATTCCCCCTTCAGATAAATATATGTTTTTGTCAAATTTATCCGACCAACCAAATTTCTCCACAGCAGTCGTCTGGCTACCTGACAGTGTTGTACAATACACTGTACAGTGTACATCACAGTCGATGCCCTAGCATTTCTCGTCAAATCCCATGATCCCGACATCACAGAGGAGTGCCCAACAAATGCCGCGCATTCCACGCTCGCCAATCGCACAAACAACTTTTTGATCTGTCAAAAGCATTCGATAACATCGCCCGAACGATGGCGTGTTACGTTTCACGTCCCAGGACTAAAGACCAACCACTGTTCTACCAGTGTTCGGTGTAGGGCACTGTCGCTCACCGGAAAGTGTCCGAGTTAACGGGTCTGCCGCTGAAAACTTCACACCTTTGTCCGTCGTCTTCAAGGCTTCGCCGTGTCGCCATTGCATCAGACGAAGCCGCGCCTTCCTGGCCCCTGCGCTGGGAAATTCATGCTTGTACAGTGCAGATGTGCGCTGTGTGATGCCTGTTGTATATGGGCGGCTGGCACACGTCATGGCGCTGTCCATGCTACTTAAAGTGAATAATAAGCATAGGCGGTGTTTTGAATTCGTTAGAGGGCTGTTAAGATATCTTAAAAATTGAGGGAGTCACGTAGGCATGTTGCCTGTTTCCACCGGCAGAAAGTGATACAAGAGCGCGCCGGGAGCCACCTTCGCAAATGTTCCTTTTATTTACCCATACATTTCTACCGAACATCGTGCCACCAGTTGTCTCATGACTTTGAACCCGCTCGTTTTCAGCTGGCACGAACACCTGCGCCTTGAGCGAGGTGTGTAGGCCTCACCATCCCTCCGTCCTCCCTGGGCAGCCCTACCCGTGACCCGAGTCCTTGATATCCATCTCGGGGGACGGTAAAAACAGCTGCTTCACTTCAGGGGTGATCGCCTTATCCGACCCATGCTCGCTGCTGTGACCAGCGGGTGTACCGCCCGCTGGCCGGCCACCCCTGCACTGCGACGGTGCGCAGTCGCTTGTTTGGGGGAGAGAACGGATTGACCGTCTAGTTAAAGTGTGGGAAGAGGGGCTTTGCGATGCTATCGAGACAGGTTTGGCGATGTGCAGGGAAGTTAATGATTTAAGTCAGGTTTGCGTACGTTTTTCTCAATGCTGTTATGCGTTTGACACGCTCCGGTTGAAGTAAAAATTTCCCGATATACTGATACACATTTATCGAGTAATCTTAACATTGTGTTCTCTTTCACACTTTTACCAGCACCACAATTCACACACATAACGAGACTGAGAGGCGCAGGCGTCGGCCTGACCTTTGATGAGTCCCGAGCTTCGATACCAATGTTTATTGCCTGTCCAGTCCGTTTATCCTGCTTAGCAGCGTAAACTAGCCGACTTGTCGGCTATCTGAATTGGTTTGGGTGAACTGACAGGTCGCATATGATTTGTGTCAAGTCAGCGATCTCGTTTAAAAAGGGATCGTGGGCGGGGTCTGTCTCGTGCGAGGGGCCAAGGATGCCAAGGGCCCAAGGGATTTCTTAGGTGTCAGTTACCTCGTGCTACCACGTAAACGCACTAATACGCTAGAATTTACTAGTGGACAACAAAACAACAAAATAGCGAATCTCTTGGAGAGGCTAATGGGCGATAGCCGGTAAGAAAGACTTTGTGTCATCGACTTGGGAGAGGGCTCCGGCCAATCCCTCGAGGTCTCTCTCTATCTCTATAGAGCGTCACTAGCGACAGTTTTGGCGCACTGGGTACATTTGCGATGCAGAAGCTGCGCCAACCTCCACTCCGCCCTGCCTCGCCTGTGCGATAACTCCCGGAAGGGAGGCCAGAAGGGCGGAGGCTGCATATAGGTCAGTCCGCCGGAACTAGTCGTCCTGTGCGTCCCACAACTTCCACCGCCGTGACGGGGCGAACCGGGCCTCTGCGGGCCACACGCCGTCATGGATGAAGTTGTGCAGCGTCGGGACGTTCATTTGCTCATTGACGCGCATTGAAGCAATGAGTGAAGCGTGTGCATGCTGGTTAGAATGGGGGCATACTACTTAAGCCACCTTTTTATCACCCATTTACAACTTAAACCCCTTAACAGCAACTTATTACAAGGAACAATTTTGTCTCCTCAATCCCAATTTTTTCACCTCAGTTCCTACTGTTGAGTAAATCTGCTGGTTTTGCCACATCTAGGTGCTATTATAGACACAATCAGCCCTGTTTCGAAGTTGGGTGGCTACAAATATTACTCAGAGCCTGTTACTGCCCATCTGACCTAACAGATATCACATAATCACAGAATATTCACAGATAATGGGACTGACACCCCTGCGTACCACACATGCTTTGACTGTGCCAAGTTCTTGCCATTTTTTGTATTGCCTGAAGAATTAGGTCCAAATTTGAGCAGAATATTCATGTTTCAGCTGAAAACAGCCAGCTACTAGTTCAGAATAGGAACAAATTACTAAAACTGAGTGAAAACCAGTTGTAAAGAAGGCTTAACAAGTTCGGAGTGATTGTTTTTTAGTTGGAAAATGTGAAAAGTGCTGGTAAAGGGCATTTAATGTATGAAGGAGGGTAAAGAGTTGAGGTGCGGGGAAAAAGTTGGAGAGTAGAATTTTTAAATCTCTGATTAATTGTATGCCGTTAGAATGTGCCGATTTCGGTCTGGTGGATGCTCTGGAAGGGATGGGATGGGATAAGCTATCCAGTCTGTCATTTTAGGATCTCATGTCAGGGTGCAAAGAAATTATAAAAAGGTCCTCTTCATTCTTTCATGTATCGGTTTCTAAAAGTGGTGCCTCAAAAGATTGCGTTTTCTTGCTGTCACTGGTTTACCTTTTCATGTGAACGAAAGTAGGTGGTTGTAGTGGTTTAATCAGATGTCTGTATATTTGGTGGAGTTTGTTGATTGCCTAGCTTCGACAATATAATTCCGTCTTATTAGCTCTCCACGTGCAATCGGTTAACCGCAGTACTTTCACTGCTTGACATTAGCGTTTTACCTGAACCACATTTAAACCACTTGCTCTAGCCTAGCACCACCAACACGTATAGCGACCAGGTGGCATTCCGTCGAAACTCTACCCTTTCCTGTTCAGTTGAAATCCATTGACGTCACGCGAGAGCTTTCCAGTGACGTCGCTAAGGCCATGAGCTGTCTGGCAGCGAAGCTCTGCACTCCGCAGGCTAAACTCAGCCTGCGAAGCGCAGTCGGAAAAGCTCACGTGGGTCTCTGTAGCACTGCTCATTTGCCTACAAAGAGTGTAAAGGGCGTATGTGGGCGGATTTGAAAGCGAGTGCTGTCCGTTGCAGAATGTGCTGACGGGGCATCGGACCTCCACTTCTGCCTCCGTTTTTGATTAGCATTTTCCATTTGTAATGTGCAGACACTTGATGAATTTCGTACTCAACATGACCTCTGCGGGTCTTCTGAAGGCACGACTGATGAGGAAGGGGATCTATGTACAACTATCGCATTGCGCTCAGGGCATGACATAAAATCGTAAATTGTCGAGCCTTGCAATGCTATACTTGTTAGAAGGTAAAGTTGCTTCCAAAATGTCCCCGTATCTCGTATCGACGTCGTTTTATGAGAGTCTTGATCAATACCGGCTTTGAAGTGTTCTGGCTGTGCTACGGTCGTGGCTCGTTATTCAGACTCAGAGTTCACAGATTAGTGTCTGCCATGTCTCCGGATCAGTTTTAATCCCAGACACGCACATCCATTTCCACCGCTCCGCTAAATGAGAAGTTGGAAAGTGCGGCAGCAAGGCTTTTGGAATATGAATGCTGAACGAAATATAACGATTTTGAGGACTTATTGGTGAAGGATGTTTAACGCTGACAGTGTTTAAGATAACGCTGACATGGGTAGCCATTTTACTGTGTATGAACTAGTGGTGTAAGATTCGGATGTTGTTCAAATCATGTCCGATCCAAAGTCCAATCCAATCTGATAATGTTGTCCGAAAAGTGTCCGAAGAATTTTGAAGTCCGAAAATTGTCCAATTTCTTTAAACTTTTTTTTCTTCAATCTCTGGCATTTCTGATTGATGTTTTTAAATTCGTCTGCAGGACATTATTGTTCATGCAAGTTGTATGTACACGCAAGCAAAATTGATGGACAGGGACACACGTTAGATATCATTTGAAACTGCATTAATGTCTGGAAACCTATAACGTATAAAAATGCGTCAATTATGCCTAAATACCCTGTCCGAAAATTGTCCAAGGGAATTGTGGCTAAGCGTCCGAAGTCCAAATCTGAATCGGACTATTTTCGAAGGTCCACAAATTTGGACTCCGATTTACATCACTAGTATTAACACTTGATCTTATTTGGTAATTGCACCCTTCGGCCATTGTATATTTCATGGTTGGACTGGACATTCCAATGTGTGGCTAGTTTTGTAATGTTTAATGGTGTTCGCCATTTGACTAAAAAATAATATGTTATATCGTTGCTCATTTTCTGCCAGAAACCTAACTCAGTATAGGTACCATAAGCATAAGGAGGTCCTGTTAGGCTGAGAACATCCCCTCTTCAGGCCAAATTAGTGTCACGTTAAAGGTATGCTTGGTTCGAGACTCGCCTGGTTTGCGGGTCACCCTCCTGGCGTGGCCCGTTTCGTGTAGCGATATTATTGGTATTTAATGCCGGCTGTTGATAACGAAGCTGGTAGCGTCGCGTCATCACGTGGTGTTCTGTATGCGAAGCTCGTAAAACGGAGCCCATGTGCTCGTTACCTGAATACATTCTGCTCACGTCATGTTATTAATTGGCTGGTAACATTTGACGCCGTAATTTATGTGCATAAAGGATAGCTTACCGAGAATGCAAACCCGCCGTATGCTGCATTCATGTAGTGGACTGCTGAAAGCTGTGTTAAGGATATAAATGCTAAATAGTATGATTGAAGACAGACAGTTCTTCGTTTATTCTGGGGTCTTGTTAATTTGCATCCTATCCTCTACTCTTTCTTCCTCCCTCCATGCTCTCTCTTCTCTTTTCCTCGCTCCCGAGAGGCTAGCATCTTCTGAGGCAGCTCCTGGTTTCCCATCCTCCCATTGGGGTGCCTCTTGGCTTTATTACTCCCCGGAACCTTACCAGTCCACCGCCCCTGCCACCCTTCTTTCGTGCGGTGTGCGGCTTGTAATAGCCCTTGTTGGTGCTAGTTGGAGCGGTAATAAGTGGTTGGTGCCGCTCTGAGGGACCTTCTCTATCATCTGTTCAGCACACTGGGGATATTGATAAGGCACAGGACAGGGTTGGCACACATTTCTCCGAGATAGACTGTCGGCGATCATTCGAGCCCTTCTAAGATGCGTCGATGCGGTAACACTGGTCCGGTTTGGTCGACGCATCGTATCACTGGCTCGGGGCCCGTTAGCGGCATTCAGTTGGCTGGAAAGGTCTCAGAATCGCCTCTTTCCTGGTCTACCTGAGTCTTCGCTCTTGCTTCATTCTCCCCTTAGCAACCCATGGTCGTGTCTGAATTCCGGCATCAGCCTGCAGAAAGTCTACTGATGGCGCAGACAAGTCCGGTCTCATGACGTCAAGTTATCGGTTCTTGCTGTTTTGTCGCCAGGACTAGGGAAGCGGCAAGAACTCGGGTTCAGTTACAAAACTCCGACTGACAGCTTGCCCAAGCTAAACAGAATGGTACTTAAAGGAGTCTGAACAGAGAAGTGTCCAGGCGAGGCTGTATGTCACTATGCCTGGTGTGTTCCGCCTGACGCGCCCCACACGACACATTCCGCCTGAGGTCAGCCACAAGCGCCTCCTTTTGCTGTAGGAGAAGGCTGCTGCGCAGGCGTTGGGACCCCAGACGTCTTCAGGCGTCAGGCGCGGCTGGGTGCCCTCTCTCTGTCACGACGGTAACGAGCTATGACTGGGAGCCGGTGCGGCCACTTCGACCTCAAACAGAGGATGGAATGCAGGACAGGGGTCGAAAGCCTTCCTGGGATTTGCTTACCTGGCCGCAGTGCAGTGGCCAGGTAAGAACTTGCACTGGTGAGCGATGTAAATATTTTACTTGTAGCAGGGATGTTGTTTCGTATTCAAATTCAATTGGGGGCCTGCCCCCCCCCCCCCAAGTTGGGCTTGAGCCCCCTATTTTGGTGAGGAAGTGGATCAAATCCGGGGATTTTTTATCTTCAGGATTTTGATAGCACTTTGAGCGATTTTCCCCTCCTCTGTCCATTACATTCTTTGGAGAAGCTATACCCCCGACTTGTATCAATCTTCGTCGTGTGCATTCTGTGTCAGGTTAGCCAATTTTCACCTATACCTGGATATATTTGACTACTTCACTAGCTATCCCCTCTCCTGGGACGGTGCATTTGTCGGAAGCATATCCCATAATTAATAACAACGTGCTAGGATGAATTATTGGGTCAGTAACTAGACAAGATACAAATGACACAGAGTTGCCTGTGCTCATTTGCATATGCATCTGCAAACTTCCTTCACGTTTCTCTTCAAGATCAAAATAAATCTTCCTCGTAATTGCCTTGGAAAATGACCGAAGACCAGTCGGCGACTGGGCGAATTTCCTCCTTTCCAGCACCGTCGTTTGCAAGCCTGCAACCTTCGTCCCATGTCCCCCAGCTGCGCCGTCGTCCGCTGCAATCACTGCCGGCCAAACGAGCGAGCCACCGGGACGCTCGGTAGGTGCCACCCCGCCGCTGCAGTCTCTCCCATAATTTACCGGCCAATCCGGCGGCCAATTGCCGGTGACCGCGTCCAAGCTCGTTACCGACTGCGGTGGGACCGCTGATAGACTCTCCTGGGGGGCAGGGGCGAATCCAGGATTTGGTCTATGGTCCGTCATGCGGCAATAGTGGCTGCTCAGGTTTTGGTGAGCTCTTTCGACCTTTGAAGGCTGAAGCTCAAGGAGGTTCTTTATGTCAGAACGGGACGCGTATAGGTGAGATTGCGCCCTTTATAGGTTAAACGGTCGTTCTAAATGTTGGAGCGGATTCCTTCAATGCTGAAGTTTGCCTATATGGATCCAAAGAGCCTGTATCGACACACGGGGGTATTATTGCTACTCGGCTATCGTTTTTAAGTTTCAAGGGAGGATCCATACCCCATGCTACCCTCCGAATCGCACCCTTTAACCTCAGCGGCCACGGCGCTCAAGCACCTCAATCCACCCCACCCGCTACCGCCACCCACCCAGCTACCCCGCCTGGATGCGCCCCTGCGGGAGGGCGGGACGCTACAGGTGTGTGGCGAGCGTGATGGGCCGTGTGCCGGACTGCACGGTCCAGCAGGGAGTGGTCTGCGGTCTGTGGCCAGCGGTGGTGCGATGGTGACGATAGCGCGGCTTGGGGCGCCTTGGGGTGGCCGGGTGGCCAGGGCGGCCAGGGGCGGCCAGGCGGGCCTCGGGCGCGCTCATGGTGAAAAGATGATGAGTCAGCACGTGGCGAAGGCGATTCAGCTTGCAGGTGGATCGTGAGGTGAAGCTGTGATGGTGCTTAATTGCAGCGCGATCGAGATCTGTTTGTTGTTTGTTTGCTGTGGTTTGCCGCGTGACGGGTTATTTGTGTGCTGCTTTGCCGCGTGACGCGGTACTCATGGAGGTTTGGAGGATGTGGAAGTTGGAGTTCGTGAGCAAAGTCATAGGAATTTCCCCTTGCTGTCGGGTGAGGTGAAGTGTTGTATCAGTCATTCCGACAACACCTGCGGGGTGAAGGGTGACAGCTGTGTGACTTTTTCATCACGCTCCGGGCTGACAGCCTCGGTGTCACACGGTCGAGCCGTTGCTGGACACCATGGGTACTTCGGAGGAATGTCTCGTCGCTACCCCAAGCCGTGGACCGAGGTTTCAAGGAGATAGAATATCTTCCAGAAAGCCTGGCAAGTGTTACGCGGAAAAGCGGGAAATGAGGAAACGGAAAGGAAAAGGTGACGTGAGTTATGTCTCATTTCTGCAGAGAGTGGTTCCAGGTAGCTGTTGGGCGAAACGTATCTGGAAAGAGGTTATTGGCCGTGCTTACCTGTCAAAGCCATTGCAAAATGTATCCCGTAACTTACGGTTGTATGTTCCACATTTAAGCGCTCACGAATCATTGGGGAACATCATGCTTCATGGGTGCCTGTGATGAGAAGTAGATTGTCGTGATGCCTCCATGAGATGTCCGTTGTACCCGTTCTCCAGTCTAGACCAGATCATTCAAATCTACCCAAGACGACCTTTGAGAGCAGTCGTGTCCGTGGCCGATTCTGATTGGCTGTCCCCTGCTGTCAGCGGCGTGACCGACTGCTGGCGAATGGCGTGAGATGCGCCGAGATAGGTGACCGCTCTGGTATGTGCAGACCATCGCCTGTTCGCCGCCAGTGCGCGAGGCTGCCGGCAGCAGGAACGGACCAGTCAGATGGGTGCCGGTCATGCAACTCCGTGCCAGGAGATGTTTGTGTAGCTAAGGAGCTGCCTCTGGCTGGTCACGAAATATAGTTGTGTGAGTTGAGGTTTGCTTCTAATGCTTGCTACATGAAACACATGTGCAAGACTTGAAGGTTTTTTTCTACACATTCGTAATCATATATCAGGATGCCTTGCAGAGACGACTTCCTTCTCCTTTCGGTCTGTTCATGATGATTCATACCAAGCAGACTAAAATTGGGCAGCCTCTAGCAAAGGCTTATGTTCCACATAATTGTGCTGACCCCTTAGCAACTGGCACTGTAACCCATGCCGACATCATGCACCCTATTTACCTTTACGCCGTGCGCAAGTACATCTTGGGCGTCCGACGGACCACTTACCTTCCGCGCGCATCCGGCCACGGCCGCCGGCGAACAACTCTCGGAAATTCCCCATCGCCCTTTACTGCCCATTTATGCATTGCTAAATCATGATCTGCGGGACTGAGCAGACGAGCGCAGGCGAGCCCAGACGAGCGCTCGGCTAATGATGGCCTTGTTTATGAGTGCTGGACGTTCCGCGCGCGGACAGGGACACGGCCTCACTGCCATCTGGCGGGTGATTTACAAAGCGCCCGGGGCCTGAGGTGCTTTGAGAGAGGGCTAGCCTGAATGGCCGATGCGCCGATGGAATTTCAATGCGCCGAGGGGTTCGGGCGTGAGAGAAGGTGAGGCAAAATGCTGAGTGGTACCGAGATGGCACTGACACGGACTGGATGCCAAAGTGGTTGGCAAAGTTGAACGAGGGCTGTGAGGTGTTTATGGAAGGTATTGACGTCAGGAAGAATCTGTCATGTCGTCGGCAAGCTTTGCAATGACATGACTTTGCATCCGCCGATGCCTTTTGTGGTTCGTCAACCTAAGCAGTACTTT
Source organism: Balanus nubilus (assembly GCA_031763405.1). Classification (NCBI taxonomy): domain Eukaryota; kingdom Metazoa; phylum Arthropoda; class Thecostraca; order Balanomorpha; family Balanidae; genus Balanus; species Balanus nubilus. Next base: position 10,424 of record JARFNZ010199860.1, read on the forward strand.
CCGCTGAAGCCGCCTTTGCGACTGTGCAGTCAATCTTCTGCGACCACGTAGTTACCACTTCTGTCGTGTAGCCCACCCTGACCATGCATGCAGCCTGTGCCGCCATGTGGTCACTTTATCCACAGTTGTACCTCAGTCGTTGTGACGTGCCCCAGCTACCTCTACGCTGTACAACTTTTACTCTCTGATCGCGTATACATCTGCCTCTGCGGTTCCTTTCCTGCCACTCGGTCACGTCGCCTCCCTCCCCACTGAAGGCGCGCCTGAGACCGCCTCTGTGGCTTGTGGCATCTCTACCCCGACTGCATGCCGCACCTCGCAGCCACGCCTGGAGCCGCCCCTGCGCGGTGTGGCCATTGGGGCGACTGGTGATGGCCGGGAGACGCTGCGGTAACGATATGGCGCCTGGTCACGCCACTGGCCAGCCTCTCAGCAGATTGGGCGGGGACGAGCGCCGGGCACGCCAGATCCCCGGCGGCTGGGCAGACCAAGGTGCTGCTCCAGACAGAGGTGGATGCTGATGGATGGGGTGCTACTGCCGTCGGAAAAGCGGTATCTAGAGGACCGAAAGATTTTAGGGATATCTGAAGGCAGCTAAGCATACTTGGAGACAGGACATCTAAGTATGCTTAGCTGCTGCGTGACATCCACGCCGTATACGATTCGCTGCGCCGCGTGCGCACCCCACCCCCGGTGGGGGGTGTGGGGTGGGGGGAGGAGGCAGGAGTGGCAGCCGCCCCCTCCCGTCGTCGAGCAATGGGGGGGAGGACATATCTTTTTGTCCCTTCTGAAATTTAAGGAGGCCCATTCTTTGATCAGAAGAGGCACCATCCAGGGGCGGCGAAACGGAAACAGCGGGTCAGTTACCCCCGCATCATTTTCTCGAGGCTCCTATAGCCGACGCATTTGAGTAATTTTCTCAAAGTTTGTCATTTATATTTAATTAATTTTACCTGAGTATCTAAACTAGGTGGCCGAACTCCGAGAAGTGTGAATTTTGGGGTATACGCTAGAAGTCCCCCATGCTGGGAGGCCCCCAGAAAGCTCTGCCTCCGATAGACGAAATCCGTGGCGCCGCCCCAGCGTGCCTGAAAGATAAGCGATCTAGCGACATTCCGGAGATGTCAAGAGAGACTTGAGAACTCTGGTCTTTGGGTATTTAGCCTCTTTGCTTCATCTAACTTGGGACCATCAACTAGTTACTTAGGACCTCCCCTCTGACCACCACTAACCGCCTGCAGCACCACTGGCAGGTGCCGCCTATCCTGGATTCTGGACTCTGGACAGTGATTTCTGGACTCTGACCTTCTAGCTCCCGCGGGACGTACATGACGTGTCTCTGTGTGCTATTCACACAGTGGCGATAAAGAATGACATCAGAAGCTAGGTAGCTACTCAACATTGCTTTTGTCTGCGCGAGAGTAATGCTGCATTCTGTTGCTCAAACGCTTGTGTTGAACAAATTCTTCAAAAATCTATTCAATCAATCTATTCAAATCAATCTATTCAAAAATTCTTCAATCATCTAACGGAATTCTTTAAAAATCTACGGTTGGAGAATGTCACAGCCTGTGTTCGCTATAAGCTTCCCAAGTCAATACTTGCTACCTAGTGCGGGTGTGGGTATGATGAGCCGATAAAGAACCTCTCTAGAGACTTGCCAGTCGCCTGAGGAGGTCCTTCCTCTCCTACTACACCACAATGCCTCGGTGCCGCACCCTACCGCTCTGCATGGTGCGGCACTGATCTCTGATCTGCCATGTCCAACAAATGCTGCTGATCTGAGATCTGGTGCGAGATGGGCCAATGACGTCACGGCTTCACGGGCGGGGCGTGGGAAAAGTGTACTCCACAGGGAGGCATCAGGCTTATGATTGAATCAAAATTGGTGGAGCTTATCTTGTCTAAGTGTGAGGGAAGATTCATCGTGGATTGATTGGACGCAACGGAACCTGTGGATAGGAATGAATGTGCAATTGAAATGTGATTAATAGTTTTGACACTCGTTCTCCAACGTAAGCATAATGTGGAGCGTTTCTTTCTTTGATGATTCGAGGCCGTTGCTATTCCCAATGTACAATATCATTGAATGCTAGAACAATAGTAATGCTTCAAACGTTTTCAAGGAGTTGTGCTTGGTACCCCCTTCCCTCGCCACACAAGTAACCTCTTCAGCTACCACCATCTCTACCTCTTCCTCTCCCGCTTTTTACACCTCCGCCTCCGCCTCTGCCGCTGCCGCTGCTGCTGCCGCTGCCGCTGCCTAAGCCAGGTCCGTCACCCTGTGGTCGTAGTGTTATAGTAGCGCAATTCTGTTGTGTTGCTGCAGACGGTGGCTGCGGGGAGCGGTGTGAAGCGGCGCAGAACCGGACCCACACGGCGTTTATGGCGCACAGACCGGTCCGCCGGTAAAAATGACGCTGGCGGACAAAAAATGTGCGCCGTAATGCGGCGATTTCGGAGCAGGGTGCTGGAGTTTAGGCCTTGCACGTACGGCTGCTGTAACTCCACGGGTTGTCGTTGGGAAAAGTGCTCGGCTGCGCTACAGGAGTGGATGTTGGATGCTGGTGCACCGCTATGACAGCAGGCTGGAATGCCATGACATTTTGGTTGCGGTATAGTAGCTGTACCTCCTGTTGTGATTGTGGAGAAGTTAGTATGGTGTTGGCACTGGGGATTAGTTTATGCTCGGAGCTTCCTGCAAGAAGTTCCCAGAAGTGATATATTATGCCGACACCTGGCGACGTCATGGGCCGCTTCTTATATTGACTCTTGACGGTGTTACTATGCAGCATAATCGTTTGAGTTGAACCAACATTTGGAAAAAGAAAATGGACATCCGTGTTCTGCCGCTTAAAACCGAAAAGCTCTGCCATGATGACTTCCAAACGTAACGAAGTCATGTGTTTGTGAAACATAATGCCGAGTCCAGATATTATGCTCCTGGGTAGCGTGCCTTCTTTAAACCGTGCATTATCAATCTAGCACCTACTCGAGAGGAAAGCACCCTGCCCTTAAGATGACGCTGTTTCCGGAGGGAAACGCCTCTGGGAAATTACTTTTTCTCAGGATCCTTTGTCGCCTGCTCCTCCGGTGGATACCCTCACCTTATGATGGCGGCTGAAGCTCACTGGGGAAGTGCCCCAGCCGAGTTTGTGCTCCCTCCTGATCCAGCGCTGGGCTTGGCACACTGATGCGTCCCCTCCACAGCTCTGAGCCCGGCAGCCGGCTTCCGCTGCTGCTGCTGCTGCTGCTTCTGCTGAGCTCCCACCGCAGACGCCCATTAGTGCTGAATGATCGGCCTGCATGATGACTGTCATTAGGAGACAAGGACGCGCCGGGCGACGGGACGGTTTGGCGCATGGCTCCACACCGCGGGTGTTCGCACTCCCGAGTGGTTCAGGGCCAGCGAGCGCGCGTGTTTGCCTTCTTGCTGGGACGACGCCACTGCTGCAGCGGCGCTTCGACGGTTTGGCAGCGAGGCGGTAGCAGTGGTAAGGCGGCGTGGAGGTCATCGGAGGTTCTCAGCAGCCCTCGGCCGGTCGTGGCCCCTCATGATGTTGACTTTATTCCTTCCTGTTTGCATTTGACGGCGTACAGCTGAGGAGGCGCTTACAGTAGCGGCCTGTTGAGTGTGCTGCGCAATCATCGCGCCATTCAGGCTCGATTGCTCTGTGCATCGCGTTTCTTGGCGCCTCAAGGACATTCGGAACGAACAAACGAACGAACGAACGGACGACCAGACGTGTCAAAGGAATGTGGTGGATCCTGGATTTTTGTCTTATTAGCTGTCTGAAATTGTGTTTTAATATGGCGAGGATGGATGACATGATAGTTAATGTTACGTATGAAATAATGATAATACACATGTCAAATACATGTATTTTTGAAAAAGCTATAGAAGGAGAAAATGAAACACACGTTTGAATGAATATTGAATGCTTTAGATAAAAATTAAAAAAGTTTTATTTTAGACACTGATGGAACCGTAATGTATATCAATTGGAATCGCGAACTAGTAGAAACATAAATGTAACCGAATGATTCGCTCTTAATTTTTTAAAAATAATATGCGATTTTGGTAGTACAATCAGATTGCTTTCTAACGCATTTTGTCTTTTAATTTTATCTGGCTATATATTTTCAAAAATAAATATATTCGAGATGTGTAAGATCATTTGTTCATGCATAACATTGACATTGAGTGATCGTTTTATAATGCACGAGCGTTTGACTGAGTGTGCAAAAGCTGATGAAACGGGATGCCGCTTCAGATTACCTAATGGTGCTGTCACATTTGGAAGGGAAACAGGGCGAATCCATGTAACGACATATCGAGCTCAGCACAGCTTCGTGGAGGTTACTGGCGGCCCGGGCGTGAGGTGTTCTGCAGGGCTGGTCATTGGCGCCGATGGTGTTCGATACGATGCTGACCTCGGCACCATGATCAAGCAGGCAGACGGAACCTCTGATCAGCTGGCGTCTCTAGCGCATCCCACTTGGCCGTTTCTTGCACACCTCATACACGCTGCATTGTCAGTTGTGGTGTGGTTGCCTGACTTGTATGGTCACTATTGCGGCTTTTTATTTTTATGTTCTTTGAACTGTTATTGTTCGGGTTGTACCGAAAACTGTAGCGTTTGGATTGCACACCTCACATGTAATTGGAACATTGCACGCTACGTTCTAGCTTCCCTTTCACTCTTCAACGCTTACCTGTGAAGCGAGAAGGTAAAGAACGGCGCTTTATCCCCTCGTGAGAGTTTAACTAATACACACATGCCCCTCATGTCTCACGAAAACACAACCAGCGGCATTATAACTCAGCCCGGCGCTGTGCGGGAACCCACGGAAACGCGTCGGGACGGTGGCGGCGCCGTCTCGCGTAAATCGCCTGGGGGTGTTTGCCGCCGGCGCAAATATTTTGACGGTGGGCGGCAGCAGCGGCGGTGCGGCGGCGGCGGGGCGGGGGCGGG
>JARFNZ010199971.1:0-12374 GCA_031763405.1 Balanus nubilus
TTTATTTGTAAATCGGTTGGAAATGAACCAAGTAATTTTGGGACAGCAAGTGTGACGTCACACATGTGACGTAAAAAAGACGTCACACTTGTAAATTACATCATTGAACAAGATTGTGTTTTCCATCAATATCTTCACAACTCGTCGGTTTTAGGATATTTTAACATCACCACTAATATCTGCATGCTTTGTTGTGTCGCTCTATCGCACTCACTCGACTTTTTCAAGGTGGACTATTCCCTTTAAAGGTGGACTATTCCCTTTAAGCGAAGCGGTAGGCCGGATGAGGTGACACATACCTTTTAATCAATTTAGTTCTTTATATTTCACGGTGAAACTCTATATCCCATCTGATTTATAAAATATGATAAATTTTCAATCAGCTTAAAGTTTTTCTCTTCTTATTCTTTCAGCAAATAGGCTTAACTGAACAAAAAAAATACTCTCTACTTCACCTCACCGGCTCTACTTCACTCCATTTCACACCACCGTCTCTAACTTCACCGCACCGTCTCTTCTTCACCCCTACTTCACTCCGTTTTCGGTCAACGGCGACGGATTCAATTTTTTCGGTGTGTGTGTGGGGGGGGGGGGGGGAAACATATCCGTGGCCTCGGAGCGTCATGGCCAAAAAGTTTCACATTGTCTTACTGGCACGTATAGTGCATGAGGCATGAGCAATAACGCATACGAGCCGTCAAATTTAAAAGCATTTGTAGACAAAACGAAACTATTTTTTTATATGATTTAAAAACAAGATTATTCCAAAAGAAATGTGCGAGAATAAAAGGAAAATGTCTGATGCGATTAATTTCTGGAACAGTTTTTTTTTGGGTGATGTCAATATTCTGCGGAAATACCACGAATTCATTGGTGCGTTTTATTTATTTAAAAAAAAACTTATTTTTGCCGTCCAAAATTTTCAAGAAGACCTAAAAAACAATTTTATAAAGTGTGTTTAATGATAAAGTTAGCAATTCTTCAAAAAAGGCTTACAACTAATCCAGAGTGACACCATTTTAAAATGATATCGAACTAGGGATCATTAAAAAATAGTGAGCTTCCTAGTTTACAACACCAATCGACGGTGACGGGGATGAACTCTGAGATTGTTCGTAAATAACATTAAAATGGCTCAGTGGACACAGCCGCCAAGTTCGACATAGATGCTTCGGTGTATTAATTACCCCTTCCCCCCCCCCACATTTTGTATCGAGTCACCTCTGACCTCTTAGTGTTTTTTTAGGGGTGCACCAAACAGAAAGTGTTGGACATTCACGTCTCACGATCAGGTCACCTCAAGTCAGGTTATCAAGTGATGACCTCGAACACGCTTTTTCATGGTGATCTTACCACAATAGTGACCGATTTGGAAGACCGACCGACCGACAGCATTGAAGGTCACGAAATGTAATTTAAAACTAATTAAATTAAGGGCTAATTATTTTATTTGTTTAAATTAATGTAACGGAATATATGTTTTAATCCCGGATTTTCAATATCGGTGACCTGGACGAATGCATGCACTCTATGTTTCCTCATTTAATGCGGAAATATGAAAATGCGCATTAATAAAACAATGGTTCCAAACCAATTCGTACTAGACCAACCATCTTTTGACAAATGTCTAATGTCTTACCTCTGTAGGTATAGTTTTACTTCAGTGACATATACACTCACAGGGTCAGCTCAGGTGGCCACGAATTCACGCGTGGTATTTGTTATATATTTTTTGTTTAACAACTTTTTACCACTACAAAGATATATTGAAGTTTGTATCATTGCGTCAGACTTTTCTCGTCTCGCCGCATCGATTGATGCACAAGATAACATTTACCCGACCATGGGGACCTCTGCAGTGGGGAGGGGGATGAGGACGTGTATCCCAAAACTGTTTGGGATTTTAACATTACGGTTATGGTCATGATATGGAAAGAACTGACTTCAGAAGGCCGCTTTCCCCAAAATGCCGGGGCGTGGCGGAACCCTTGTAATTGACCTCAGGTCAGGACAACTATTGGATATTACCTACATAAATATGTCACCCGAAATGTATGCAAAGTTGATACTCGTCGATGCGTATCGAGGAGAGAAAAAACGCAAAGATGAAAGCCGTTCTACCTGATCATGATTCCGTCCAAAGTCATTCCCCAAACCATTCGGCCATTAATAGGAACTAGCAAATTCATTGCCCTGACCTAACCACTGGCATGAGGTCAAATATGGTTGGATGTTGGCAACAGTAAATTACACTCTCCGTCGAGTGTTTTTTTTACCATTTTTTCCATTTCTTCTCTCTTAGGTTCTCGAGATATTGACAGGTTTTTGAATTACGTACTGGCCAAAATTTAAACTTTGGGTCCCATTGCGATGCGATATTCAACTGACCTAAAATGACTTACTTAAAATGCTCTTTTCTCAATAAAGCATTTCTCGAACTATCTGATAACATTTCTTTCCGCTTGTCTACGTTGTGTTGTTCTTGACATCTCAGGTGGGGATATCCGCTCCCGTCGGTTTGAACTTTGAAGCCACGTCGGAGCGCCTGTCAATGCACCTACCGGGCGATAACGGAGGATTTTTTTTAGGGGGGAGGGGACGAAACGCGCAGATGTGCACCATTAAAATGCTAGACACCTACCTAATATACCTTAAAATCATTAAGATGAGGTTAACATGCATCAAAGTAACTACAACAATGACCGATTTCAAATTTCATTTTGATGAAATTAATAATATCATCACCATTCATAACACGAAATTCTTGACCAATCTTCGATCTGTTTCTGGATGCCTCAGCTACAAGCGTGAGATCATGTTAGTTAAAATCTGGGCAGCGAAACGACCATTTTTACCACCCACAGGATTTTCGACTGGGGGGCATTTGGGTACCCTGCCTCCCCCAATCCACCGCCACTTTTACGGTAATGTTTAAGGGACTCTCCCAAGTTCAAGTTGAGATAGTGAAGTTGGCGGCTGTGTTTGGAAAATACAAAAGCACAGAACATTTCATTCAAAATAATCACAGTTATCTGATCTTCGAGAAATTCATAGTTGATTTTGGCAGTTTGGTCCTTTCAAAGTCTCGCCCGCTTAACTATTGGAGATTGAAATTTCAAATGAGTAAAGTGATATTTTTGGGAAAAAAGTACACCACCGTGGCCAGCAGACATTGCCTCAAATTTTGACATATAGTGCAGCTATATTTGACAACTTTCGGGAAGGTCGGCAAGTCCCTTTGAACACGATGACGATGCTGAATCAATATTCAATAGATTGTAGGAAGGATGTGTCGGCGATGTAAGTAACTGTTTGTTCCATGTTCGCTAATTACAATTTAAAGGACAAACTACCATTTTATTTGAATAAATAGTAAGATTAGTTCAAAACGTTGAAATTTACATTCCCATATACAACTGTAGTGACCACAGCTATCAATGATATGCATGATAGCATTTACCAACACTCAACTCCTCTTGTGAATCAGTCAACAGTGGTACTTTAGTTCTAACTTATTGGCGACTTAAACGTGTTTGGTGATTATACTCCATCAGCCGGTTACAACTGATGAAGTGTTATCACGAGACACACTTTGGTCGCCAATAAATAAGTAGAAGAGCTGAACGTTTGAATTATTGTTTGGTCAAGACCTATTTTTAGATTGCATGTGGTTCGTAAATAATCACATGCGAGATTAATGTTGATTAGACACCAATTGATAATGATACGTGAGTGGACCTTAATTTCGCTGGTGGCATATTAACTTAGCAGACGATTGCGTTTAGAAAACGGTAAGAAGAAAGCCAGTCAAGAATTTAGCACTCTCTCAAAACTCTATCAATAATTGTCCGTTACCTACGAGACACGACAATACAAAATGGAGATAGTCATGGAACATTTTAAGCAGAATTGTGCTCGACTGAGAGTCGTTGAGTCAAATTTAATTCGACTCTGACTCAAAATGAGTCTAGTTAGAGTCGAATTGGTTAGGAAAATAGAGTTCAGTCGGAATTCAGCAGCGTGTATTGTCACTTGGGTCAGAGTTGATTCACCTGGACGCTGCTTAAGTCGAAATTGAATCGACTCATTATCTGCAGTCAAATAAGAAAATGCAATGATTTGATATTGCAGATTTAGATTTGGCAGATTTAAAGTTACCTCTATGGCATTACACCAAATGAATCGACTTCAAAATATCCCCGACCCAACTGTCCCCTTCCCCCGATTTGGTGTTGTAGGTTCAAACATGAGTGCGCACAAGGCTCCTTGAATCGGAGTTAAATCACAGTAAAAAAAATGCATCAACGCTGAATTGACTAAAAGTCATTTGATCCACCACTTAAAGCAGAGTCGAGTTATAGTCCTTCTAAAATGGGTCAGAGTCGAGTCAGTACAAAATAAATATGAGACGGACACAGCGCTGGTTTTAAGATACCGTGAAATGGGGCCAAATGAGGTAGGAGGTGAGTAGGGTGAAGTGAGACAGTGGTGAGTGGGTGAAGTGAGACAGTGGTGAGTAGGGTGAAGTGAGAAAGTGGTGAGTGGGGTGAAGTGAGACAGCGGTGAGTGGGTGAGGTGAGACGGTGAAGAGTGGGGTGAGGTGAGACAGTGGTGAGTGGGGTGAAGTGAGACAGTGGTGAGTGGGGTGAGGTGAGACAGTGGTGAGTGGGGTGAGGTGAGACAGTGGTGAGTGGGGTGAAGTGAGACACGAGGTTCACACAATTTTTGATCAAATGCAGTCCATTTATTACGGGATTGAGACGATTCAAAATATCAGTGTGAGATTTGAAATACATTTGTATTTAAGATAAGGAATAACATGCGGTTTTGCCATCAATGATTGAAAGCTGTTGCCGAAAAAACAAAAAGGGCGGACACAAATGAAACTAGAGTATACATATTTAGTTCGCATAGCCCAAGTTACCGGAGACATATAAATGTATTACCACACCAATGCAAGTATTGAAACCTGCACATAATGAACCTTTGTCCATAAGGTGATGTGTTTTATATTTCATGATGTCATATGCACAAAAGACTCGGTTCTGGACCGAATTGAAACAATATGTAATTTACACAGCCATTCATTCCTGAGAAGGAAATGTGTCAAATATGGAATATTTGCATATATGTAATAATGTAGAATGGCTCAGATGCAGGGGCGTTGCCAGTGGGGGAGCGGGCTAGAGAGGGGCGGTCTCTCTGGTTTGCAGGTTTTAAATTGTTAACCCAGGAACAGTTTAATTGAAGCCCAGTAACAGTTTTCCCGAGCCCGGTGCTTGCTCCCATAGCCTCTGGTAGCCCCCTTCAAAATTGTGTGATCAATAAGTTTCGCCGGATGATCAATAAGTTTCTATGCTCACAACATGAAACATTTTAATTGGCAACGAATTCAGCATCCCCAGTTTATGCAGTTTTTCCTAAAGGGACAGAAATATTCGAACCTATTAAAATAAAATATCATAATGTATCCACCAATCATCAGAAAATGGCTAAGGCATGTAAACGAGCTGAGTGACTGTCCTCAACCCACCCAGTTGAGGTGCAATAAGGCGCCACACTACTGCTGTCTCATTTCGCCCTTCCTCCTGGGGGTAAGACAGCAAAAATGAACAAATAGAAGTACAAAATTGAAAAAATGAATATTAACTACCCAAGGCTAGTAGTACTCCCCAGTCCCCAACTTTTGGGACATTGATAAAACCAGTTGGGGTAAAAGATAAGCAGCTACAACAGTTCTAAGCCAGACAAGGTCTCATTCATCCTATTTTACGGTACTCATATATCGCATATGCACATTGCTGTTCAATAAGATTCCGCTGTTATCTTAAGTTGTAAAGAAAATATAAAGTTAGTAAAGTGGAGCATATCGGTTGGAAAATAAAACTTAGCCCTATGTATCATTCATCGAATAACTGATGCTTTGGAATCCTCTTTTTTATCATTTCAAATTCACAAAACAAAATAAAACTGGATTTTCCAACGGAAACTGCCCCAAATTTGCAAGCCAAAAGCAGAATAGTCCGCATCTATCGCCCACGAAAACAAGGTAAGTCCAGTTCAGTGGTTCGCCGCGGATTGATGGTAGCCGTCCGCAGCGCTGAGCGTGTCCAGTGTTATCTGGTATCACGTGTGGACAAGTACCGACACATCCGCCCCATTATGAATGGAATCAGATGCCGACTCGTGTATGGGGCTCAATCGAGAAAAAGCCGGCGTGTCGGAAGGCCCGATATAGGCAGAACATGACCTCACTACAGACTCGACAAGTAGTTCACTGACAAGACTCGGACTTCCGACTAACATATCATCGCTGTGGCCAGGTGACATGAAAGCGCTTTGTGCTGCACAATTCTTGCATCGATGATAACGCCGCAATTCACCGAACATCCATTTCACGAAAACAAGAGTGACGTCGGAGCGACTGCATAGGCCTATCACCGGATCGTACCTTCACCGCAGGTATGATCAGTTGAACGCCAGCAGGCGGCACCTCACATCTGCTGCTGAATGACCCCTTCAACACAGGCACAGATACATACTGAACACAGATGGGTCCTTCAGTAGCGGCAGATGACCCGCTGACGCCGCTATCGCTGAACCTAGTCATCTGATCCAGTCATCCACGGGTGATATATAGCCAACTAGAGGAACGGCCCACACGAGCGTGGGCTGCCGATCATTTTCAGGGACAGGCGGGGTGATGAACGTGGTCGGACGCCGTCTACCCATGTATCCGATCTGGCACAGCGTTGGGCTGTAGCGGTACTTACCCATGGCTGAGGTGAGATCGGGTCGCTCCGGAACACTCCTGACCGCGTGTTCTGACCGGGATGGGCAACCGTCAGTATCAGCGGCTGTAAACAGGGCAGATCTCGTCAGAGGCGAGATTGATCGTCACAAACTTTTAGAGCGCTGTAAACTTTGCCTTGACACTTTACCGGTCAACTAGATGTTAAAGATCGGACGGGATGGGTCAGGGTCAGAGTATTGATAACGGAGGGCTATGATCTCGGAGATCCATTGATTCAAAGATAGGGGGAGAATATCGACATTGTGCTGCAGTAATTGTGCTGGTGAGAAAAAAATGCATCTCTGCCAAATATATGAGCGTCAACTAGCACCACACGAGCGATTGACCAAAAACAAATGAGACAACAGTAAGCTAAAACAAAAACGTTACATAGAGGCGGAAAATATCACATCAAAACCGTCAGCCATTATGCGTGTTCAATTTTCCGTGCCGTGGGAATGATGACACAAATTGACGCCATGGTCCATAGAGCATGCCAAGAGGCAGTTTAAACTCGGCCCGTCATTAAATTTAACGCCGGAATGCTTTTAGCCGACCACTCGGTTGGACACCGGCACATCAAGCTCTTACAACCTCTTGCACCGCGGGCTGCCCAAACGTTTTTCTGGCTTTTTCTTCAGCGGAAGTTCAGTCCTGAACCATGGCGGCCGATGTACCCTGAAGTGACGGGCTGTGCGACTGCTGCACATCGGACTGGTAACTCAGCTAAGGTCGAATGGATGCTTTAAGTAAAAGTTTAGCGACGTACGACCCCAACAAACATGAAGAATGTAAAATACTTGTATGCATAGGATATAGTGACAAACAAGTAACAAAGTACCATCTTCATGTTTTATATCCCTTGTTGCTGTAATGGGTTCCAAATACTACACAATACACATATGTAGATAGGTAGGTAAGTATACTTTAATTCGTTTTGCACTGGATCTCAAGTTAACATCTCTGTCACCTTCCGATCTAAAGGTGTACAGCACTTGTTTTAATCTAAGATTTATGCTTGATCAATTTTAGCATGACGAATATGCTGCCCTTATCCCAGTAAATCTTCAAAGTGATTACAAATGAATAATGGCGATCGCTGAGCCCATATATTTGATAAAATAGGCAAGTGTTGCAAAACACGTGAGCCCCTGTCAGATAACGCCATGTCTGTGACCTGACGGACTGGCCATCTGTGCTATGTATGAGGTCAAAACAGCCGTGTCGCCGCAGAGACAGGAGAAATAGGAGACAGATGATCGGCCGATGAATTAAACATGCTACCCTGGGGCGCCGGAAACACGCGGGACCGCCGCACCGCAGTCGGGCGCCGCGCATAATGATACTTAACACGAATTACTATGCAAATCAAACGAGCCGGCGATTGGCTAGCGTGTATCGTGGTCGAAAGAAAATGATAGATGAAAAGCTTCGAGTCTGGATATTCCAGCACCAGAATGATAGTACGCATAGTAGTCATGTGACATCTCTCCGTGCAGAAGCAGAGGCCCTTGGCCTGAGCTATACTTAAGTTCATAAATAGGAATATGTATGTGCGTTTTGCGACGGGCGATATGCATAATCATATATGTACAATAACAGTTGAGAATATCGCCGAGATTAGCCCTATTCCTTGCGAACGGTCAGAATTATGTTAACCTGCAATGGGCAGATTCTGCCATCCCGCCCCCTCAACTATCTCAAGATCTACCCAACCGATTTTGATCATTAAAACACCATTCCTTGCGTTATGAAGAGATCTTCTGACACAAACCGGAAAATTTGATTTTTGGCAAAAATAAGGGGTTGGGAGGTCGAAAATGGGCAACTTTCGAGTATTAACCAGTCATTGTCATCATGTTATTCGAGCGATTTTTATGGGAGAAGGTGTTTTGAGCCTTTAACATATCAAAACACGAACCTGAATACCGAAAAATCATAGACGTGTTCGGGGAACAAAGAATGGGAAAATGTTGGGATTTTTTTTCTAGATTTCCCGTAGATTTTTTTTTCATCGCAGTCTTGGATTTGCTTTGCACGATACGCTGTTATATCTTGCTTAAATTGTTTTTAAAGTGGTACCATTATTTGATGTTTTGAAACGTTATTCTGAGCATTATTAATAAAATTAGGAGAAGATAAAGTCCAGCTAACTGCTTGACCGACTTTGCTCACGCAAAGAAGACGCAAAGTTGAAAATATGTTTTTGATTTATTTAGACTTTTTCAAACAAATAATAAGCATAAGGTTACTTTATCTTCTCCTAATGTTACCATTATTGGTTCACTATAATATTGCCCATAGGTGGATACAGGTAAGCAGCTGGGGGGAGGGGGGGGGGCACTACCAGCTTGCACTATTAGAGATCGCCTCTCATTTCGTGTATGGAGATTGCTAGGGAAGTGTATTCGACGCATTTGTTGTGTTGTAGAACACCAAAGAAGCAAGCTAACTCCAGCATTGCGTTTAAAACCGTTGAATCGTGACATAATGCCTCATAAAAAAAACACAAATCTGGCGCCGCCACTGCTGGACCGACTTTGCTCAATTTTTCACACAACACTTGCCATTAAATTCTAGGATAAGTCCTGAAGTTTCGAGACGCTAGGTCTAACTCTTTGGTAATGGTAATAGAAAACCACAGGTGGAGGGCAAAATCTTCCCCCGCAGGGATTAGGGTAAAAGGCAAGGGAACCTTACATTTTATGATTGAGCTAGCGGGTATCCATAAATTTCGAAGGCCGTCTACACGCGCAAATTCGACGTACAAACACGAACCAGCAACGCAGCTTAGCAAATAAAATTCGAACACAATAGCTCATGCTTAGAAGACAAAGGATTGTTACATTGTGTTACTTGTACCCTGTCCTCACGAGAAGCCATTGCAAATTTGTGTGCCTCCATAAAGATTATTTAATCCGTTGCGCGATTGGAAGTCCTGAGCAATCAGCGGCGACCGACCACTGAAGCCGCCCAGGGGCATCCCGGCTAGTTAGTGTCGCGCTGAGTTAGCGGCCGTCGCCGCGGCGCAGCACCAGCCGTGACGCCGTCCGGCCGGCCGAGACGTGATTATCTTGCATCGCGCGGGCCGACGGCGGCTGCTCTGTTGTCTCGCTATCGGCGTCTCGACGGTGAAGGAGCGCTCGTGAAGGGGCGCGGGTCGTAACGGCACGCCGTGCCGGGACTGATATGTACGGCGCTCTGTGAATGGACCGGCCGGGAATGTAGGCTAATGGAGAGACGGCGATGAAGGGCCGCGGCGGAGAGCGCTGCGCAGAGCTGCACAGCTGCACAGCCAGTGACACGGCATTCTGAGAGACCGGGCGGGAGAGCGAACCGGACACAGGTGCAGAGGCAGAGGGGGAAGAGGGAGTGGGGAGGTGAAATAGAGGAGAGAGGGACGAAGAGAAAGAGAGGAATATCGAAAATTTGTCTAGAATAAAAATAAAAATGGCGTTCCTTGTGAAAATAGTGAGAGGAATTCGATGAACATGACGTGATTGGGTCGATCAAATCGCATCGCTTGTGCCCAAGCTATGAAAACATGCAAGGTTTGCTTTGCAATCCAAACATGTTGAGGTTACAAAACAGAAGTGGTGACTTCTCTCAGCCACAAAATTACCTCGTCTTTCTGCGGTGACCTTCGCATCGTGGCTTGGAGTAGGATGAGGAGTACATTCCACAGGAGTGGCAGTCCAATCTCATGGATGAGTGAAATCCAAGTGCCTGAAAGCGCAAGAAGACGTGGCAGGCCGTTGCATCTTTATTTATCTTTTATTTTAATCGCCTTTTTTACTGCGAAGGATATCAACCACCAGTATAAGTATGGCTATTGTTCTGGTACCCCAGCGGGCAAATAGCCGTGCTAGTAGCGCCGAACGGAACCGAGAAGTGTCCGAAAACAAGCCTTACCTACCGACCGATTACCAAGGAACTCGGTTAAAAAATCGGTTACCAAGAAGTTGGCGATTGACGCCACTAGTCTAAACATTCCATTTTTAGCATTTCGGTTCCGAAGTACATACATACATATGCACAAGCCCAGTAACACGGAACTAAATCGTTTGACGGTTCCATATATAACATTACTGATCATTTAAACTCATAGTTTTGTAGGATTATAGATCCATTTTTACTGCCTCTCGCAATATTCTGTGGAAGTTAATTTTGGTTGATAAATTTATCGAGAGAATCCGTGACAACCATGAATCCAGCAACCATTGATCCAGGAAATCCATGGAAATTAAATGGCAACCAGGATCCCATCACAGAAAGATCCATTGTTTCCCTTGTTTATTAAATATGTTAAGATTTGTATCTGTCATCGGATTTGGAAATACCATGGAGAGACACTGGAAACATATTCTATCAGGCATCTGTTGCTATAATCTATGCATGTCTGGCAACAAAACTGTATCCCGACTAATTCGACGGTAACCCGGATCTAACTCAACTGCAACTCGGCTGCAACTCGGCTGTAACTCGACTGTAGCCCGGCTCTAACTCCGCTGAAGAAACACCAGGACTGAAAACTTCCGCCATTTCGGCGGGAGATAGATGGCGAGTGGCGGAGAGGTCAAAAGGTCACCGATGCGCAGCCGAATCAAGGCCAGGCCGCCGACACATGGGGCCTTGGAGTTATGCTAATCGCCGTGTGCGCTCAGCGCTGCGTCGTGTCGCTGCGTTGCGCAGTCGGCGGAGTGTGAGCTCGTGGGCGACACAGCGGAGGGTCCTCCCGCACGGCGAGTCATCGGAAAACAGCGCCACAACTGTGCAGTGTGCAGCCGCCGCCGCAACTTATGGTACTGATTGACGACTCATCCGGGAGCTAACAGGGGTCGCCTGTTTCACTGACAGTCGGCGCTGAACTGGGCTCTCTTGGTACTGCCGCAGCCTGCAGCTCGAATCGGGCAGACATTCGGCGCGCACGGATAAACCAGACACGCCGTACATAATTGATGTATAAAGGTACACTTCGCGTCCCTCATGATTTATGCGCATAACTTGATTAACTGCCACTCTGGAGAATAATTGAACCTGTGGCCACATTTTTCATGCTCGAAAATTAGCTCATCGCACGGTTGGGAGTGCTTATTTTGCATGCAGACTATCCATGTTGCACCACCCCGATCACAGCAACAGAAACAAAGAACTACACCGTCGCTGCTTCCTGGACATACGATGCTCATCCTCATGCTAAGGTTGACTGTGCAGATATTGAAGGTTATGCCTGCAACGATGATCACGCATTCCCCATAGCATGACCAGTACGGAGGTTTCTCTCAGTTTAAGGAAGTGTGTCTGGTGGAACCGGTTCTCTAAACGTAACCTCCTTAGATAAACTCAGCGAACTGCTGTGGCCGAGACAGACAAATCCGCTTCAGCGCTTATAAACATACGCCGAGCTCGCAACTCAATACATAACTGATCAGATATCAACGCGGTGTTACAGTTCAGCCTTACGAAGCCATCAAGCATGGACATCATTTAACTGCACAGTATGGATGGCCGGAGAGACCATATGTAGTTCAGTTCCGTATCGACATACACGGCCCGTCACATCGCGGCCGCCGGGGGGGGG
>JARFNZ010200082.1:3234-15397 GCA_031763405.1 Balanus nubilus
GGTCATTCCCTCGGGTACGTGTTGTTGTTGTTTTTTTTTGGGGGGGGGGCGCTTCAGCACAGAGGCTATCAAGCGCCCTTTCCTCGGGTACCAAGTGATACCTGAGGCGATATGTTTCGAGAGATAGTTGCACATTATTCCCTTTCAGTTAACAAGTGTCACTTGCCTGCACGGGGCGCAGTCGGTACAACACCTCACATCAATGCTAGGTCAACGGTACCTGTACGGAGCGCGGTCAGCGACGGCAGCTGACGTCAGCAGGGAGCTCTGGAACCAGCCGGTGAACTGGTCGAGCCCCTCCAGGTAGAGATCGGCGGGCCGGTGGTCCTTCAGGTCACTCTCCTCCGGGTCACAGTCGGGGTCGGACGCCCACCACGCCACGCCAGAGTCGAACCAGATGTCCAGGATATCCTGAAACAGAGGCAAGCCAGGTATGCAGGAGATCCTGTAGCGGTATACTAGACACCAAAGGCAGACCAGATGACCAGGTGCCCTGCAATAGTGCACCAAACCACCAAGGCTATCTGGCTCCCAACAAACCAGATGTCCATAATGTTCGTTATACTTCAGCTGGCACGATTACGGGGAAAATCAATTTCAGTGTGCCCAATATGACGCTATGTCAATAAATCTAGACCTCCATGTCCAGTATCCGAGTACAGTCATGTCCTATTCTGGGGTCCAGCCACCACTGTTCCCGCCAGCCAGCTAAGCGGCTTACCGGGCCCAGCCGCCGACTATTGAGCGTCCCGTTCGGGCGGGCCGTATCGTCAGTGGAGTGGAGCCGATCATCTCTGCCATTTCACCGGCCCAGTTTTGCAGATCGCTCGCGCCGCGTAACCTTTCTGAATGTAATTTCGCCAGGACTGGCAAGATACGAGCCGCCGGAGAAAATCCCGCTCGGCCAGCCGGCCGTTCAGAAGGCAAATAATCTCGACGTGTATCTCCACTTTTGTGCAACACATTACGTCGCCGTTGACATCGTCTTTAACGGGTCCGTGTTACATAACACTCGTGGTCGCAGCTGCTAACTGAACCCCTCCCCGCCGGCCGGTCCGCCTGACCGTCCCGGGGCGGACACTGCGGCTACTTACGGTTCCTTTCCGGGGCAGCTGCCGGCCGGCGGACCTGTACTGTGTCACCAGGTCGGCAGGCAGGAGATCCTCCTCGTGCCGCCGCCACCATACGTCCGCGCCATGCTCGGAGACCAGCTCACTCAGATGAGAGATCGTCTCTCTGTGGGGGTCACACCGGGTCACAGGGGTCACAGGGGTCACAGGGGTCACAGGGGTCACAGGGGTCACGCCGGGTCACACCGGGTCGCAGAGGGTCACACCGGGTCACATCGGGTCATAAGGGGTCACACCGGGTCACATGAGGTCAAACCGGGTCCCATCGGGTCACACCAGGTCACATCGGGTCACAGGGGGTCACATCGGGTCACAGGGGGTCACATCGGGTCACAGTGGGTCACACCGGGTCACAGGGGGTCACGCCGGGTCACAGGGGTCACATCGGGTCACAAGGGTCACATAGGGGTCACATAGGGGTCACACTGGGTCACAGCGGGTCACACAGGGTCAAATCGGGTCACAGGAGTCACACCGGGTCACATCAGGTCACAAAGGGTCACAGGAGGTCAAACGGGGTCACATCGGGTCACAGGAGTCACACCGGGTCGCAGAGGTCACACCGGGTGGTGAGATTGCCTGGGTAACACTGCATTGTCCCGCCGTCCACCTGTCATGAGACAATCACCTTTGGTTCTGATCAGTGGCGGGCCGGTGCGTTGGAAGAACGGCAAGTCTTCCACGCGAAAGCCGACATCACAACTATATTGTGATACGTCAACGACTGTTCCGGCCAGGTTGGCCGTAGCCGTTGGTCGGGCCACGTATATCCCCAGTATGATGAGCCAGTCAAAACAGGGCCCACCAGACGAGACAACACCGACAGCGAGTTCGGAGAAAAGGCGGCAATCGACGGGACAGCATAACCCACGGATCAGTCGGACCGAGGTCGATCCATCAGCGGTGGAAATAGCACAGGCTCGGGTCAGGGGGGTGAGCGGTCAGCCGGAGTCAGAGGGGTCAGCCGGTATTAGCCGGGGTCAGTCCGTTCTCTGTGGCACCTCATGGCCCGCGGAGCAGTCCGGAACAGGCGGCGATCCACACAGAGCCGGTCACGAGGGAACGCAAAGACCGGGATCAGACAGAGGAACACATAGTCACAGGGCAGACAGTAACACACAGCCAGAGATGAGACAGAGGCAGTTATCAGGGTCAGGCAGAGACACACCAGGGTCGGACAGGGGCACACACCAGGGTCGGACAGGGGCACACACCAGGGTCAGGCAGGGGCACAGGCAGAGACCACACCAGGGTCCGGCAGAGGCACACATCAGGGTCCGACAGGGGCACACATCAGGGTCCAGCAGGGGCACAGGCAGAGACCACACCAGGGTCCGACAGGGGCACACATCAGGGTCCGACAGAGGCACACATCAGGGTCCGACAGGGGCACACATCAGGGTCCGACAGGGGCACACATCAGGGTCCGACAGGGGCACACATCAGGGTCCGACAGGGACACACATCAGGGTCCGACAGGGGCACACATCAGGGTCCGACAGGGGCACACATCAGTCTGACAGGGGCACACATCAGGGTCCGACAGGGGCACACACAGTCACCGGTTAGCAGCCGAGGTCATCAGTTTCTCCACACCGCTATACCCACGGCGAGTTCAACATAACGGCACAGTGTCAGCCACAGCAGCACCAGGAGCAGTCTTAATGTCCAGAGCCGGCCAATGACGGCGTGGTTTTGCCGCCGAAATTGTATTATATTTACCATCACACAGCGGCGCCCGGCGACACGCCTCAGCCCGCTGCAGACCATACGTCACTGGAATACAGTGTCGGCTGGGGGGTGGGATGATCGCCCAGTCACTGTGATAATGTCAGCCGGCGGCGGACTGGTCATGATCAACAGCGTCCGACACGGATCCGGCAGCGGTACTGCAGCAATGTGACTCACTCGGTGACGATGGGCTCGCCGGAGTCCCGGTCGTAGAAGGCCGGCACGGGCACGCCCCAGACGCGCTGCCGTGAGATGCACCAGTAGGGCCGGCGGCGCAGCTGGTCGGCCATGTTGGACTGGATCGACTCCGGCAGGATGGTCACCTCGGATAGACACTCCTGGGGAGCGTAGCAGGGGAGGGTCACTACTGTACTGTCACCCCCGACACAAACAACACGGGACACACCTCGGATAGACACTCCTGGGGAGCGTAGCAGGGGAGGGTCACTGCTGTACTGATACAGAACAGCCGTAACTACCGACAAATACAGTGCAGCCTGTCACTCCCGACACAAACAACACGGGACACACCTCGGATAGACACTCCTGGGGAGCGTAACAGAGGAGGGTCACTACTGCACTGATACAGAGCACTCCGTCACTACTGACACAAACAGCACGGCACGCGAATATCTCCAATACACACCTTCGTGACATACGCACAGGCGCGTTACTCGCAACTGTTGAGAGTACTGTTACATGTATAACCGTTACATACGGCATGACACTCCCGACAAACAGACGCCCATAACATAACATGCCATTCAAGAGGCCAACCTGACGTAGACGACGCAGGGCAGTGTCCCAAACTTTGTTGATTTGGGTGGAAAATGACACCCAAATGTGATTAATATGTCAATCCTTATATTTAATCCTTCTCTTATATTTATATTTGAATTTTCTACTCCTAAGTTATCAGTTCAGATTTGTGATATTGATTATGACACAAATAGGCTAAAAATACATCTTATCGATACTAACTTCACCCCGTTGATGGCTAATTTTCCACTCTAATAGTTGTTTGTCTTCAATTTTCCACTCTGTCACCCAAGGCAATTTTTTTGTACAATTTTTGGACACTAACGCAGGGAACACTAACGTCGGACAGCCATTGTTCGACATCACAAACATCGACAACAGCGGGTCAAAACTGGGGCACTAACGGGCCACTCTGTCCCGCTTTCAGCAGCTTACGTTTTCTAGAGACACAAACACGCCACAAATCATCTTGTGCGTAGAAACGTAGCCGTCCAGTTTCCAAACCCTCGTGACGTTATGAAGTCCAAGAACAGGTTTATCGTTCCACAGCAGCAACTAGCTCAAGTAATATCTACACGAGAAGGTAAAATCCCACAGGTAACCATAAACGTTCCCACAGGACCACCCCATTAATCTGATGGCAAAAAATAAATATTGCCAACAAAGCATTGCTCCCGCTCCGCCAATTGACGAGCCTGAGCTGTCTCAATGGTGGCTCAGCCGTCTGTCTCGCCCCCGTCCTCTGTCTCCTCCTCCCCTCCCCCTCTCCCCCCCCCCCTCCTGCCGGGGACTGACCAGCGCGCGCTGTTTGATGCTATCGGTGTCGATGAACCACTGTTGACTGGCCAGCAGCAGCACCGGCTGCTTGGTCCGCCAGTCGTATGGGTAGCTGTGTACGTACTTCTCCACGTGAATGACGTCATCACCTGTGAACAGAGCGGCGTCACCGGCCAGAGCTGAGCTCAACAGCGGCTGAGTCGGCACTGCTAACCGGGCAGAAGTAGGAGCTGCTAACTCAAACAGGGATGTCTGTATCCTAAAAGGAGGATTTACTAATTAGTGTAGGATTTGAAATATCCGCAGGCTTTTAAGGTTGGACACTAAGCGGCCGAGAAATAATCAGCACTTGGCACACACGAGGGCGTAAGAGCTCGCATAAATACTAAGAATTCAGATAAGAACTGAGAAGTACTGTAGCTACTAAAAACGAGGTCGCACACAACGATGTATGTCAAGAACATGATGAGACCATACTAATAATACCACCGCTAATAGAACATAATACCACCGCTAACTACGCCTCTAAGTTACCGTCGGATGTCACAAACAGCGCAGAAGGGAGATCAACCCACATGAGACGAAAATACATCCCGGGCAAAGAACACCACTTACCACATCCCGGAGCCAGCAGCAAGAGCCGATGTGTCGTGGCTCCGGTTCGGCTAGTGAGTCTGACGCAACGTCAACGTGCGGTTCGGTACCCGATTGACCGTCGCCTAAGTGGGCCACACAGACGCACGGTACCGAGCCGTGCAGGTACCTAGCAGTTCAAGGACGCACTGATCGCCCTCGGTACCAAGCAGTCCAAGGACGCGCTGGTCGCCCTCGGTACCGAGCCGTGTACGTACCTAGCAGTCCAAGGACGCGCTGGTCGCCCTCAGTACCTAGCAGTCCAAGGACGTGCTGGTCGCCCTCGGTACCTAACAGTCCGAGGACGCGCTGGTCGCCCTCAGTACCGAGCCGTGTACGTACCGAGCAGTCCAAGGACGCGCTGGTCGCCCTCGGTACCTAACAGTCCGAGGACGCGCTGGTCGCCCTCGGTACCTAACAGTCCGAGGACGCGCTGGTCGCCCTCGGTACCGAGCCGTGTACGTACCGAGCAGTCCAAGGACGCGCTGGTCGCCCTCAGTACCGAGCCGTGTACGTACCGAGCAGTCCGAGGACGCGCTGGTCGCCCTCAGTGAGCACTGGTCGCCGGTGAAGCTGCGGTCCGGCGGCCGACATATAACAGCCGTCTTCGTCCACCAGCGCCTCCTGAAATACACACAGCGGAGACAACACAACCGTCACATGGATACAGAACTGGGCTGGATCTGGTGACAGGTCCTATGGTGCAAACAACGTTAAAGGTTGCCCTGTGACCCAGAATAGCTTTATATCAGGCTCTTTTGGTGGAATATTATCCGCCGGCAAATCGGATATGACGTCTTATGTACCACTCCTACGCCAGAGGTGTCAGCAAATTTGAAAAGGAACATGAGCGCGAACGGTTCCACCATTCGACTCGCGCCTCTATGACGTTTCAATAAAGCGGCGTCGACATAAGACACGCCTCGGGCCGGCGTCTCAAAAGTCGCCGCAGGGAGCAGAAGCCACCGCAGCCGGAAATGTCGCTCGTGGGCGGACTGATACAGTGTCGGACCGTGTGCGGGGGCGGCCGCCCACGATATAAGGCCAGTGGCCATCCCAGTCCGGAGGCCGGCAAAGGACGACGCAGAGCGCGCCGCCCGCACTTCCGACGTGCGGCCTTTGATACGGGCCCCGGCTCCCTGGGGCCCGCGGGACGAGAGTGGGACGGCACAGCGGAGGAGGCGCCGGGATGATGTGATATTTTCGGGAGCTGGGATCGACGCACGTGAGCAGGCTCCGAACCAGCGCGGCTACGGTTCATTCATTCGGGGAAAAATAACGACGATAGGTACTAGGAACAGTAAAGCTGGGAAGCGTTCATTATCTACAGTGCAATCTGGGCGGGGGCGGCCAATTCCCACACAGTGCGGGTCGATTGAACGCAGCACAGTTTTCCCATTTGGCTTCTAAATGAAGCTTCCGGTCCGACTTATCTCTTTCTTATCGTGATCTGCTGCACCACTATCACATTGCATCCACAGCGGTTAGCAGCACGGAGAGCACAGCATGATCTTATCCTTCTCAGCGTCGTCCGGGCTACATATAAGTCTTCACTTTTACTGCGCTCTTTCTATTTCCCCGGGCCTGCTCGATCGACCCGTACGCATGCTCTCTTCGCGGTGTCTTGGGCGCGTATACCTAAGTACTGTAAGATCTGGGATATTATGTAGAGCCCCAAGAGAGATGAAAGCTTTTCTAAGCGACAAATGTGTTATCGCAGATCTGTTCGCCGATGACAGGCATGTTTTTAGAAGACATGTGAAGTCTCATGTCATATCTATGAACAGGTATTGCGAAGAGGCGGCATTTTGAAAATAAACATTAACTCAAAAAAGCTGAAACAAACATAACATATCGATATGAAATCAATAGCACTAAAATAAACATAAACATTGAATGAGAACGATGTTCCGCGTACCGCGAAGTGCTTCCAGGCTCTGTACGATCCGTCTATTTCGCTTTTTACCACCGTGCTCATCACCCGCCAAAGGCAGTTTGTGCGTGAGCATTATTCACCAAGGACAGTTTGTGTTTGAGCGCCACTCACCACGGGCAGTTTGTGTTTGAGCGCCACCTGGAAGTCGTCGGGCCCGTGCGCGGGCGCCGTGTGCACCAGACCGGTGCCTTTGGTGACGGTTACGTGATCCGCCGGCAGCAGTGGGAGCAGGGAGTCGCCTTCTCGGCCCACTACCGGTGGACGGTACTGCCACTGGCTCAGGTCACATCCTGGTGGCACGGCAAACAAACACGGGATAGTAACCGGTAACCTCGGCAAATACGGCAATTCAACGTTAACACTTCCAGAAACTAATAGCATAAATCCAACGATCGTAATTTAGAAACTCTTGCAGATCTCATATCTCAAAGTCACGAATTGAAATGGAAACGTTGTAGAGAGCACATTAGCCGCTGAATAATTCAAGTTTCTCGGGTGGCAACAGCGGCGTTCTGCTGTTGTCACAGCTGTTGTCAGACAGAGTGGCAGAGTTGCCAGACACGAGTCATCAGCCGCGGCTGCCCCCGGGAGGACCCTCAGTCGGCTCCAGGCGCGGCCTGCATGTATACCATCCGAGCCTGCAGCCTCCCACCGCTCACAGCAGCGGCGCGTGGCGGCCGGTGGCAATCTGTGCCGCGGCCGCCGACGGCCCGAGACTGACCCCTGCCCGACAGCAGCAGATTGCCACCGCCGGAGGAGGTCAGTCTGAGCCGTGCACGGCGTCACGTCCGGGCGGGATGCTCCTGCCATACGGCGGGATGTGCAGACGCGTCGTACAGTGTAGCGTCTGTCTGGCGCGGCGCGACATCGTCCGACACGAGTCCCGTTCGCGGTCACGTATTCAGTGCGACTGGAGCCGCTTTGAGCCGTCGCTGCAGTATTGCACTCGTGTTGAGATGTCCCCGCAATGGTGCGGCGAATGGTGCGGTGGACCGCCGTGTGGTGCGAGACGACGGAGTCCGGCGGGCACTCGTTCCCCGGCCATGTAATCGCTGCGGGAGCGACCCGCATCCGACGCCTCAGTACCAAAACATACCGAGGTTCCACACCAGCACACAAGGCCGTTCTGGGTCAGTGGTCAGTGGTCAGTGGTCAGTGGTCAGTGGTCAGTGGTCAGTGGTCAGTGGTCAGTGGTCAGTGGTCAGTAGTCAGTGGTCAGTGGTCGGTGGTTCTGGGGCAGTGGTCTACATGTCACGAGAGTGTGTTGTGATTTCTCGGCGGAACCGCTGCGGCCCGTGATTTAGTGCACGGTCATTGACCTAATCTGAGCGATGTTGGAGTGCCCAGTGACGGGCCAGTGAACTAATCTGACCGAGTTGCCGTGCTGGTGAGTGAATTACGACAACAGCCCAGGCGGCGTCGGCGGCGGCCGGGTAGCACCGACGGAGGGGTAGCAGCGACGGAAAGGTCATTGACCGCGTACGGTTTGTCAATGTGGTGTATTGCCAATGTCGGAACCCATTGGTGTATTGCCAGCCGGCCGGCAGCCGCATGGTAAATTGATGACGGGGCAATCAGTGCCGGCAGCAGAGAACGGAGGGCCGTCCGACATGGCACACAGACGCGGGAATAAAACATGACCGGCCAGGGGTATCCGACGAGACGCCCAGATTCCAGTTGAGGCGCGGCAGATTTGTGGGAAATGTAGTGAATAACTGAACACGACAAGTGAGGCGGAATAGAAGTGTCGGCAGGGAAATCGTACAGCGATTTGGTCAGGAGGAAGTGATTGATGTTTTATGCAACTTTAATCTGTCTGGCACTGAGACTTGGACCAAACAGGACAACACCACGACATGGCTCCGTAATGAGACATGCTGCGGATTCGGGAAGGTGGCTCCGGAACCGTCCATTGTCGCGGGCTAGTCCCTCCCAAACGAATAATGAATATTCAACTAGGAGCGACCGGCCAATACACTCAGCCGATATCAAAGGCTCCAATTACCGGAGTTTGTCGCCCGATCGCCGACCCTGCTGATCAAAGGCGGCGTCAATCGCCGGGCAGAACACACCACTCTGACACGAGCCGAGGGGTGATCAAGCACCAGACGTGTCAAACACGTGACACAGGCCACTCCCGCCCGCCCAGCACCGCCGCCCCACCTCAGGCCAGCAGGAAATCAGGTCCCCACGGGCCCCGTCCAAAGCACAGCGCGGCTGTGTGGCGTCACTGGACGGCGGTTATAGCTCAGCTCTCAGACGACACTCGGGGCAGGTCAGGAAACAAACGGCCGTCGGACCAGGGCAGGTCAGGTCAGACCAGATCAGGTCAGACCAGATCAGGCCAGGTCAGATCGGGTTAGGCCAGGTCACGTCGAGCCAGATCATATCAGGTTAGGCCACGTCAGATCGTCAGATCGTCAGGTCAAGTCAGATCAGATCAGGTCCGTGTTCGGTATCAGGTAAATATTATCACTTTGATGATAATCCAATGCATTGGTATAGGGGACTCAGTGTAAAATTTCCAATAATTTGGGATGATTATCCAACATTTGTTTGTTAATTGGGGGTTTATGGCGTGTCGACTACTGAGGTCAATCTGCGCCCAGATTATCCACTATTTTCCAGATACCGAGCGTAGGGCAGGTGTGATCGGGGGTGATGGTGGTCCGGCCCGGACGCCGTGTCAGCACAGCTGCTCACCTGACATCTCTCTGACGGCGGTCACCCGTCGTCCCAGAGTCTGAGACAGCGACTCCACCGCCGCCGCTGACAGCACGTACAGACCGGACAGACCTTCAATCTCGGCCGCCACGTACCGCACGTCCTCTCCGTAACACACCGCCTGTAACACGTAACACGTCACACGTCACATGTCACACGTTACACGTTACACGTTACACGTTACACGTTACACGTTACACGTTACACGTCACACGTTACACGTCACACGTTACACGTCACACGTTACACGTCACGCATCACAAGTCAGGCGGGCAGTCTCGGCGCCACGTACCGCACGTCCTCTCCGTAGCACACCGCCTGTAACACGTCACACGTCACACGTCACAAGTCAGGCGGGCAGTCTCGGCCGCCACGAGCCGCACGTTCTCTATAGAATAAACACGACTTGTCACAGCCACTGACACAAAATGGAAGCCGCGTGCTACCAACACTTAGGGTGAACGTCAGTTCGCCTCCGGGAACCAACGAAATATATATTGGTCCTTCGTTCTAGTCGACAGGGGCGATAATTTTCCGAACCGCTGGATGCTGTGCTCGCAAAATAAGAACAACTAAGGCTCCTTTCTTTAGTTTGCTGGACAGGAAATCGAATCATCTACACATTTTTGCATATTTTCTAGAAAGGTTCGCAGCAGGTCACGGTCTATCAGCACGTGAACACACCGAAACAGCGGAATGCTAACACGGGCACCACGACACACAGAATACTAATCAAACACCTCCCTCGAACATCCGACAATGTCCAGACCCAGCGAGTTCAAACCGGCACGCCTAATGCAGGGCTCTCTTCGATACGCAGAGGCGAGTCTAACACCCAATGCGTGTCGCCATTACCGGCAGCCCTCGGAGCATATCCGAGCTGCTCGGTAAGCCGGCGTATCGGGCGGGACAGGCGGGGCCCGGTCACCAGCGATCCGATTGGCGCCGACGCCAGGCCCGGCCATCCGCTTACCACCGGCCCTGCACTCCGCCGGGCTGCCGCCGCACCGGGATAACGCCCAGAGAGGTCTGAGCCCCAGCCTGAGACGCCGGCTGACCGGCCCGATCAGACTGATCTGAGCCGGCCGGAGCGCGTCAATATGGGAGCGAACCCAGGACGGCTCAGACCGATCTGATCAGCCGGCCCGGTCTGAACCAAACCAGCAGGCTCAGCCTGGGTACACGGTCCGGCGAGCTCCCAACGGATCACACACAGCCACCTCGTGAGTTCGCCCGGGTCACCCGGGTCAGACAGGTCACCTTCGTCGCACGGTTCACTCAGGGCACAGCTCACAGCGTCCACTACACGGCACACACGACCCACACCGCACAGCTAATCCCGCTATTGGGGACAGCCCACAGACAGACCTTCCATATAAGTATCGCAGTGGGAGACAGTCCACAAAAACGTCAGAAGTAAGACGGACCTCAATTTAGTAGCGTGAAAGGGACGGGTCTGCTGATTGGCGGTAGCTGCGGTAGACAGTAAAGACTACAGCGAAGCCAGCATTGATAGAGACCGACCACAGTGAGGGCCCCTTACCCACCAACATGGCGAACTAGGGGAGAAGGGGGTTGAGGGCTGAGAGTCCCCGAGACGGACCTGGTTGGCCGGCAGAGTCCAGGGCGTGGTGGTCCACACCAGTAGGTAGACGGGCCCGTCCGTGGCCAGGCCGTGACGCTCCAGCCGGAGTCGAACGTGGGCCGCCCGGCTCACATGGTGCGGGTTATACTCCAGCTCCGCCTCGGCCAGCGCCGTCCTGATGGACACGGTATCACACGTCATCGTACAACACCTCACGGTATAACACGTCACATACGACTGACGTGGTGCGGGTTATACTCCAGCTCCGCCAGCGCCGTCCTGATGGACACGGTATAACACGTCACGGCATAACATGTCACAGTATAACACGTCGGGGTATAACACGTCACGGTACAACATGTCACGGTATAACACGTCACGGTATAACACATCACGGTATAACACGTGACGGTATAACACGTCACGGTATAACACATCACGGTATAACACCTCACGGTATAACACTTCACGGTATAACACGTCACTGTATAACACGTCACGGTATAACACGTCACGGTATAACACTTCACGGTATAACACGTCACAGTATAACACCTCACGGTATGACACCTCACGGTATAACACGTCACGGTATAACACATCACGGTGTAACACGTCACTGTATAACACGTCACGGTATAACACGTTACGGTATAACACTTCACGGTATAACACGTCACAGTATAACACGTCACAGTATAACACGCCACGGTATAACACCTCACGGTATGACACCTCACGGTATAACACGTCACAGTATAACACGTCACAGTATAACACGCCACGGTATAACACCTCACGGTATGACACCTCACGGTATAACACGTCACAGTATAACACGTCACAGTATAACACGCCACGGTATAACACCTCACGGTATGACACCTC
>JARFNZ010200193.1:0-15396 GCA_031763405.1 Balanus nubilus
CAGTGTTCATAGCACGATCAAAGCGACGCTATCTGATTTCGCGTTGAGAACTTAGTCCAGACACTCATCATAACTCATAGTGAATCCAGACACCCTACTCACAATTGACTAAAAAATTGCTAAAAGCGTGAGTGGATCGCCTTAGATCGGATGGCGATTGGCTGGGGATGGGCATTGCATGTCGATGATCAGTGTACTTATGACACGGATTCCGCATAGAATCTCCATATGCTGTGACATACTGCGAACATAAGGGGGATCTAAGTGTGTTATGGGCGCCATATAACTATCATGTTGCGGCGCCCTTAAACCCCAATCATCATCATCTAAGAGTGTTCAGATCACCTTGCCCCACTCTCCACAAACACACCAATGACTGCGCAACCGATTTACGCACTGTTTTGTGCATTTCAGTGATTCCGAAGGAGCACAGCATCTTCGAGACGCACGTGGACGGCTTTAAGATCCGCCTGTTTGGGGATAACCTGCTGACCCGCCCGGTCGGCCGGGGGATGAAGAAACTCAAGGCCAAGAAGACCATCGAGTTGTGAGGGGGACTGACGCGGTCTGACGCGGTCTGACGCGGTCTGACGCAAGGCTAGTGAATCGTGCTGCTTGAGGACGTGGAGATGTTTCGTAACTTATGGGAACCAGTCTGTTGGGGGCTGGGATGGTTTTTAAGTAACGTTTTAGTTTGACAATGTGTTGTGTAATTTATTTCATCAGATCGGATGCAGGCTTATCATGACTTCAATATACAGAAGAAACAAAGTAGCATGTCTTTGATACTTTAGGCTGGAGACTTCCAGACATGGGTAACTCGTGGGCAAGGGGTTCGCGGGTAAATTGGTGGGTACTCGTTGGGAGGCTGGTCGGTTACATTACTCGGAGATTTCCAGACGTGGGCAAAAGTTACCCGCCAACAAAGTCCCCAGCCTAAAAGGGTTTAAAGGGTTTGATAAAAAAGTTTTGAGATTATGTCGTTAGCTCCATGTATTGTATGCGTACAGTTAGTATAACGCACGGTCGTCTACTCAACTGAGGCTCACCGTGTGTGTCTTCGAACTGTTCTTTCGGTTCCCGTCTGTGAGGATGATCATAAAGGCTGATTCGCGCAGTTGCGCGAATTGGCACCCGTACTTTGCAGGCACCCGCATCACTTCGCGCAGCTGCGTAAATAATGTGATTCAGCCTTTACCGCACAATTCGCGTAAGTGATCTGCGGAGTCACTTGTGCTCAACCTAGAGTCTAGGGCCGTATCAATTTACCCTGGCCTGTGGCTACTCGATTTCTCAGTATGTTTAATCAGCCCACTGCTTTGCTAGAACATTGAGGATGTGCCACTGGTCTCTGCATTGGCCCGATGCACATGTTCGTAGATAAATATTATTTAGATTTAAAAAGGCGCGAACGCCTGGAAATGGCTGCTAACTGCTGTATTATGGCGCAATTGATATGATTATGATTGCGCACTAAAAGTATGAATACAAAACTCTTGCCATCAGCATACGAAAACGTATTAGCCATTAGGTATTCCATGGTTGTCTGGGTGACATTATTTATCTACCGTGGGCGTAAAATAACCATGGAAGTCGAAGCGCCCTTAAACCCCAATAAACAAACAACAAAATTTATCTCCCCGCTTTTCGGTAATTGTAACCTTTTCTTGTGGCCTTGCTTCCACTGGCTCCACTAGCCACCAGTGCAAAAAACCGCATTCTTCTTTGTAAACCGCTGCTCCGAATGGGTGTGGGGGAGGGGGGGGGGGGGATCTGACAATTTTACGGTGAAGATCGGGCGAGATTTTTGCACGTGCCATACGAAGACTCCGTGGATGTTTTCAAGAAATACAAATTGCCAAATGTGCTACATTTTTTAGCCTTTAGTTGTGATGGCGTGTACAACATGTGCATTAGGTATCGTGCTGTGTATAATATCAACTGCAAGCATGTGTATGTGCAGGAGTATCCTTCCGTTGACGAGGTCACTTGACAGTGATGGACCAGAAGCTCGACGTATATTTGTCCATTCAACGACGGTCGGTTTTAAAGTGGACAGTTTTCGAGAGTCAGACAGCGATATGGCGCGCCAAGGAAGACCCACGAACAGAACAAGCCACTTTTTGAATAAATTGAACGCTTTGACAACAGCCGTCGCAGGGAACAGATCAAAACTGTCAAGAATGCGACGAGAGCTGAAACAAAATCGCATTAGCTTTTATGGACTTACTGGCTCTGTGCATGAACAAGGGCTTTTGCTCTACAATCAGTACATAACTTTACAAAACTTGGGCGAAGGTACAAAGGACTACCACGATATAGTTGATCAAAAGCTATACTCGTGGCCTGTTAAAGACGACAAAGTGACGATACCTTTTTTCTTCTCCGAAGCGAAGCCGCCGTTCGACAAGGCCGATAAGTGGATGGCGATGGCCTTCGAGGAGGTGAACGCCAAGACGTGCGTCACCATCGAGCAGGCGCGCGGCGTGGTGGGCGGCAACTGCAAGACGCCCGTGCCGGGGGTGACCAACTCACTCTGCATTGAGTCCGGTGACGGCTGCTACTCGCTGCTGGGCGCCGGCCACAACCCGCAGCGGATGGTCATCAACGAGACCTGCCTCAGCCCGTCCATGGCGCTGCGCCTCATCACCCTGGCCACCGGCCTCGGCTACCAGATGATGCACACCAACTACATGCAGGCGGACGCCGGCCTGCGCGCCGAGCACGGCTACTGCCACTCGCGCTCGCCCGAGATCAGCGAGCGGTTCAACGTGAAGAGCGCCAGCGCCGTCGGCTTCACGATCGAGGCCGGCTCGTCCGACTACGAGGCGGTCCACGTGACGCCTCGGCCCCAGGACCAGATGCTGCTCCATAACCGCAAGAACACCTTCTTCGGACTGCGCCGAATCGACGTTGCGCAGATAAATAAATTCAATAAGTGCGAAGAGCCCGTATACGGACCCAAGTGTCGGAGTCAGCTCAGAGTCTGTCAGAAACGGACCAACAAGTACCCCAACGTGATGGGCCTGACGAAGGACTGCAAGTGCCGCTGCCGCGACGGCTGGGAGGGCAGCATGTGCAGCACCGCCTCCAAGAAGGAGAAGGTGCCCAAGGGCTTCTACGGATGCCACAAGAACATCCTGCTGCGGCGCGGACACGCCGGCGGCGTCACCTACTTCCGGCTGCAAGACATCGAGCTGGACATCGTCACCGAGCCGCCCTATCTCTGCACCATCACCATCCAGTCAAAGTGGCGCGATCTGGGCTTCTACTGTCGCGGCTACGCGCCCATCATCCGCGTCGACGCGCGCGCCCTATACCGGGAGCTGCGCTCGCAGGGCGTCACACCGTTCACCATGCAGGACGCGTGCGAGCGGTTCCGACTTTACTTCCAGTCCGGGGTAGACAAGTACCGACGGCGCGTGCTCTGCTCGGACGCCGTACTGCAGGGCGGCGGATACCTGATGCTGCGGGCGCGAGGCCCCAACACGACGCTGTTCTTCGTGATGAACCCGGAGAACAAGACGGAGGCGGAGGCGCTGCTGCAGATCCAGGTGGGCATCCAGAAGCGGCTGTACGTGGCGTGCGACACGATCCTCTACTACCGCAACCCGCTGTCGTTCAACGTGCACCGCTCCGAGTTCCAGTTCCACGCCAAGTACCTGATCGAGTTCCTCATCGGCATCGTGGTGTTTATGGTGATCAGCTACGTGGCGTACGACTACTGGGTGACGCGGCGTCGGGTGGAACAGATGCGCCGCCGACGCCAGGCCAAACAGGCTGCCAAGCAGGAGGAGGAGTCCAGCTCTGACTCGTCCGAGCTGGATCTCAGCTGGGGCTTCTCAAAGTCGGCCCACAATCTGGAGGAGTCTTCCTCAGAGAGCCCGCTGTTTACCTCCGTGTCCAAGGCGGTCGGCTCGCTGGCCTCGACGAAGGAGAGCGCGACCTCTGTGAAGGAGGAGTCGCCAGAGCCGCCGGAGCCAGCAGAGAGTCCCAAAAAGAGCTCCAGCAGCACGGAGAAGCCCCAGCGGCGACCGACTCTGAAGGAGATCGCCGACAAACAGCCCAAGGTGAAGAAGAAGGAGGAGAAGAAGGAAGAGAAGAGTGGGCTGCCGCCGATCCTCGCGCAGAAGGCCAAGGTGCGGCATACGGCCGACCTGGACCATGGGACCGGTTCTTCGCCGGAGGTGGAGGAGCCGGCCTCCTTCCTCAGCCAGATCTCGGCAAAGGCTCCTTCACCGTCGCCTTCTCCGCCGCCAGCACAGAAGAGGCAGATGAAGCGTCTCTCCACCAGGAAAGGCAAGAAGCCGGTGAAGAAGAAGAAGAAGGGTGCTGATGATTCATCGTCGTCGTCGGATGAGACCTTCAAACAGGCGCTGAAGCGGTACATCAGTGAGAAGATGCATCCGCCGTCAGAAAGTGAGGACGACGAGTCGGTGCCGGCATAGCTGACCAACCGCCAAACCTCGGAGCACCCGATCGGAGGCTTCCCGTCAGGATAAACTCATCAGAGATGGGTTCCTGAGGTGGCGATCGACCCGACTGTGGCACGCTTCCAGGAAGCGCGTAAGTGTGATCGTTACTATTGCAGGACACAGTGCGAAGCCGGCATTGATGATGAAGACGCCACATGCCCGCTCCTGCGGGCAGCCTGTGCGACTTGTGGTGTTTGGGACGCTCCCCAGGCTGCCAGGGTGCTGGGGCCGTTCCTGCGCACGGCCGAACCGACCTGCACCCTCTCGGCGTCTATTGCACCTCATACGTCAGATTTCACCAGTCATTCATTATACAGTCTTAATGGTGTCAGTGGACACATCGTGTAACACTGTAACGTGTATAAACGGCTTCATCGGTATGCAAGATGCAAGCGTATATTGTCCGCGACAGCATGCACATTGTACACTATCAGCGCATTTCGCGTGACTCAAGGACACAGTGGACCATTTGCCCTATGGTTAAATTTCACCCTGGGGTGTTACCGAGCACCGATCCAGCGCTTGTAGGCCTGAAGTCTGCCACCGGTTCACGAATTTTGGGTCTCTCCAAGGGGCGCGGGCACAATACCTACTTCCAAAATGCCGACCAGACGTGCATGCTGGCCGATCCGACGCTCACATGCCGGTCGCTAGCTTGCGAACTGATTCTGTTCGATTCTGGCGCCGGCAGAAGACTGCCGAAGTGCAGACGAGCCACGCTCATTAGGCGACCACGCCCGTGTGCGGGCCGCCGGGTTACGAGCTGGATGTGCTCGATGGGTGCTGGCATAGCTCTACTGAAGTCCCAGGCACAGCCCAGCGCAGTGGTCGATCCACCGCCCGTGTGCTCCGGCGCAACATTGGGATGCTGCAGTCTGAATGTTGAGACAGTGCATCCACGATATGCGATAAACCAACGAGACTTTTCGCAACGCGTAGCGACAAAGCGGCATTTCCGTCTTCATATATTCTCGTTGAAGCATGCATGTAACTTGTACACCAGATAAACAATTGTATAAATAATCATTAATAACATCTGCTTTAGCAGGAACGAACTTTGAATCACAGCTGCTCAACACAAACCGCGGTAAATGACAATGTCTGATGCTCTGATACAGAACGTAACACAACGATAAGATAACGCATTATATGACTTGGTCACGTTAGCAGCTAATATGGCGTCGGGCAATGTGCTGCTGGTCGAAGCAACGTACCAGTGTCACCAGCACGCACTACTGGTCATGGTCACATGGTCAGTTATCAGTCAACTAATACACATCACATGCGAGTACCAGCGCCATTGCGCCACTGGCGCTGGCGAGCATTTGCCTAGCTATACAATATACATAACAAAACAGCGTATCAAAACAGCTAAATACCTGATATGAGTCAAGCCAGCGAACACAAAACGAAACACTTATCGCAGTTAATCAACTTAACCAAAAATGCTAGTGAATGACTACTGTTCTTCGACATGACGCCGAGCTGACTCAACACATCGACCTGTCTTGTTTAGCTCGCTGGTCACCAATGCCTCGCAGTGGCAGTGGTGGTTGGTAACTTGCCGGTAATTATCGCTAATAGTTGCTGGCGCCAAAGCTTCGCAGAGTATAGGGCGTCCGTGTCTTGTCTTCTTCACAAGAAGTTAGCCCTGAGCCGGGGGCAAGCCCTCGCCCAGCTGGGCAGTACAAATCAGGCACACGAGACACCGCGCGACCCGCACAAGTTAGCCGTCGGCCTGTATCATATCGGCTAGACTGGGTCCGGGCGACGTCGGACCAGCACTAGCCGCAGTCGGCGTCACCACCGCGGCACCAGACTCGTCACCAGCGGGGCCCTCGGCGACCGGGTCCCCGCCGGCCGCCGCCCCAGCCCCAGGGTCCCGGCCGAGCGGCAGCTGGGCTCGGCGGCCGCGACACAGGCCGCACGTCCTGCTGGAGCCACCCTCCGCCGGCGGGGCGCAGCGGGGGTGGCAGAAGTGGCCACACCTGAGGACAGGCAACGGTCAGTCACTGAAACACTGCCTCTGGCCCTGCACCCGAGCAGCAGTAGGGCGATTCGGGCATACACTGATACTTAAACACGCTGATGCCGTGAGTCACGAACCCTTCTCCAGTGGACAACGGGCACATACCTGCTCAACTAAAGACACGACGGTGTCGCACATGCCCGCATATGGAAAAGAATGCCCACCTCTACCACACCATCACTCAAGAGTATTCCTCTTGGGCTCATATTTCAGGAAACGTAGAACCTATCTATGTTTTAGGTGGTTTAAGCCGATACAAGCCGAAATTCGCCACAGTAGCTCGTCGATTATCATTGCTTTGCCGTGTGTGTGCGTCCAGGCGTTGCCTCACCTGAAGGCGAGCATCTGTCCACGCTGGAGGTCGGGTCGTCTGCCGCACACGTGGCAGCGGCCGGGCGCGCCGTAGCCGCGGCTCCACACGTGCCGCTTCTGCACGTGGCCGTCCGACGTGTCGGCCTGCGTGATGCGGCGGGCGCTGTCGTACAGCACCCGCTCGTACTCGCAGGTTCGCAGCAGGTCTGACGGACAGGGGTCAGGGGTCACAAAACAGCGGACATACACCGGCTATCGAAAGTAATTTAGATCACCTTTACTTAAAAGGCCGGTTGCAGACATTGAATGGCTAGTCGTGGCAGGCACATTGAGGTAAAAGGTCACACGAGGCGTGAGGGCACAGACCACCAATGGAAATTCTAAGACAACAAATGACAGTCAATGTAAATGCAGCTGGACATAACAAAATAACTAAACGAAAGAAGCATTGTGTATAGTTCTGATCTTGCTCGTCAGCGCCAACTACTGACCGGTGAGGAGGGGCCTCAGGTGTCCCAGCTGCCCGCCGGAGTAGGCCGGTTCCCGCAGCAGGCGGCGCATCACCTCAGGCAGCGGCACGTGGCCGATCATAGAGCCGACAACCAGCGGCACCAGCGACTTCACCAGCTCTGGAACACGCCATACACACCATCAGCCGCGGCACCAGCGACTTCACCAGCTCTGGGGCACGCCATACACACCATCAGCCGCGGCACCAGCGACTTCACCAGCTCTGGGGCACGCCATACATACCATCAGCCGCGGCACCAGCGACTTCACTAGCTCTGGGGCACGCCATACATACCATCAGCAGTGGCACCACACTTCACCAGCTCTGTAACACCGCCTAGTGCTGACATACACCATACTTACCGTCAGCCGCGGCACCAGCGACACCAGCGACTTCACCAGCTCTGTCAGAGACACAAAGCACAGTATGTGTGAAGCGAAGACGAAACACTTCCGCTGCCGCCACTGCTCTTGTGTTATGCGAGCCACTCTCGGCAGCAGCTGCGATGCCCCGAGAACTTAGCACTATCGTTACCTGAATCGTGCTGCGGCTGCTGGAAGGCGACGGCGCGCTCGAGCAGAGCGAACCAACAGCGGCGCCGCTCGGGGTCCGGCAGACGGCCGGCCGAGCGCTGACAGAGTCGGACTGCAGTCGTCAGCCGCGACACCAGACGGTCGGTGGTCTGAGGGACAGGACACAGTCACAGTCACAGTCACAGTCACAGTCACAGTCACAGTCACAGTCACAGTCACAGTCGCAGTCACAGTCACAGGCACACACGTCGCACGCCTTCGAGTGTCCCACAGTGCTGCATATACAACCGAATGGATCGTCCGGTTGGCCAGGCCAGTTAGGGTTTCGACTTTTTGTTAGACGCTTATGTGCAGTTTTAGCAATGATTTGTATTGTGAGGTTCTTGGAGGGCTTCATAAGCGAGTTGAATATTTTATTATTATAAACATGCACAAAACCGGTAGTACTCCTATCGTTACCTGTTGTAACTCGATTTGCATATATTTGTTGGTTGTATTTGTTTACATACTGAATTCCAGTAGCCTCTTTCATAAAACGAATCTAAAGCGTACATTATTTATCAGTCATATGTTGCTTGCGCATGAGGCCAATTAGAAATAGTGTTAATTGTGAAATTTATTTACCCACTTCTGAGGAACGGAAGTAAGAAGAAAACTAACAATCGATGTCCTCATAGGCTTGCAAAGTGCAAGCCAAACTGGGTGTATATTGTAAATGTGCTGTATGAGAAAGGTCAAGGGCTTAGTTAAAAGACATTTCAGCTGTATATCCAGTGCCTAACTAACTGCTTACGTTGTAATCGTGTACTATTTGCCCTGCCGGCGTGTGAGTGGGTACCTGTGTGGCCGCTGTGTGCCAGGTACCCGGAGTTTGCCGGCGCCGAGCTGGCCATCACCAGTGACGACCTGTTCCGGCTGGACCGGCCGCCGGGACGCACCCTCTGCGTCGGCGGCAGCTACGTCAGCCTCGAGTGCGCCGGCTTCCTCACCGGGCTGGGCTACGACACCTCAGTCCTGCTGCGCTCCATCCCACTGCGGGGCTTCGACCAGCAGATGGCAGGTCAGTCTGTGACCACCACCAGATGGCAGGTCAGTCTGTGACCACCAGGCGACAGGTCAGTGTGTGGCCACCAGATGACAGACCAGCCTGTGAGCTCTAGATGACAGGTCAGTCCGTGACCACCAGATGACAGGTCATTCTGTGCCTACCACCAGATGGCAGGTTAGTCTGTGACCACCACCACCAGATGGCAGGTTAGTCTGTGACCACCACCACTAGATGGCAGGTTAGTCTGTGACCACCACCACCAGATGGCAGGTTAGTCTGTGACCACCACCACCAGATGGCAGGTTAGTCTGTGACCGCCAGATGACGGGTCAGTCTGTGGCGACCAGGTGACAGAAAAGTCTAGGAACACAGGGTATGCGGAGTTCACATTGGGAGCGACGGACGCCTAAAGCGCATCTGCCACCGTCTATTTACCGGACGTCAGACCAACGAATCGAAGTAGAATTCGATGAGCTAAAATTCAAATGCAAATTTAGAACACCAAATTCAACTTTGATCCACTAGGCCGGCGTAGGTGCGGTATAGTGGCGGGTGACAGATGCCGTTTGTCGTCGGTCGCCTCAGTGTGAACTCCGCATTAGTGACCACCAGCTGATGCTGATGACTGATCCAATGGCCATAATTTGTACCCGCTCGCAGCAGCTGCCGTGTGTCGCCAGGTCTGTGTCGCTGTGTGTCGCCAGGTCTGTCGCCAGGCCGTGTACCGCCAGCTGCCGTGTATCGCCAGGTCTAGTGGTGTGTCGGCAGGTGTGTCGCCAGGCCGTGTGTTGCCAGCTGCCGTGTGTCGCCAGGTCTGGTGGTGTCTGGCATGGAGAACCTCGGCACGCGCGTGATCCGAGGCGCCGAGCCGCTGAGGATGGACCAGACGGAGGAGGGCAGGATCAGGGTCACCCTGACTGCCGCCGGCGACAAGCAGCCGGTAAGGAGCACCTCACCCCGGCCGGCGGGGCTTCATGGGAGGGACCGCTGAACAACTGCCCACCACCCGGCCACTCGGCGAAGGACGGCACAGCGGCAGCAGGGGTGTGACGTTCAACGGGTTGTTCATCACGAATTAGTTGTATATGTGATTGTGTTTGATGCGGTGACATGAAGTCTGACGTGAAACGCGGTGAACTATAATGCGATCCCGTACAGTACGGACAGCGGTGCCGGAGGGTTCTTGTAGACAGTTGGACCAACGCTCCTCCGAGCGCCCCCCCCCCCCCCCCCCCCCCCCCCCCCCTCCGACAGCCGGTGGAGGAGTACGACACTGTCCTGCTGGCGGTGGGCCGTGATCCCGACACCCGCCGGCTCGGCCTCGACAAACTGGGAGTCGGCACTGATCAGCGCTCCGGCAAGATCATCACCAACAACGGCCAGACGTCCGTCGATAACATCTACGCCATCGGTGACATAGTCCAGGTCCGTTTTGGGAGCGACGGTACTGTGTGCTTTGCCAAATCTGCGGTGCTGCATTGGGGCGTTATTGCTCTTTTGCTTGATGCGTGGGCAAAATTGCAGCAGTTCTCAGACGAAGAGGATGGCCTTTACGATCAGTCATTGGTATCCCAAGTGGTGACATTTTCTTTCTACATGTATTTATTTTAGCGCTTCGATGAGTTGCCAGCATGTGATACTGTTGGCCCTGGTGACATGGAGGACCCGTGATGATTATCAGACATGTGATAATCCCCAGACCCGTGATGATCCAGACCCGTGATTATTTCCAGAGCCGTGATGATCCAGACCCGTGATGATCCCCAGACCCGTGATGATCTCCAGACCAGTGATAATTCCCAGACCCGTGATGATCTCCAGACCCGTGATGATCTCCAGACCTGTGATGATCCTCACACCCGTGATGATCCTCACACCCGTGATGATCCCCAGACCCGTGATGATCCAGACCCGTGATGGGTTGTATATCTGGGTATTAACACGTGCCGTATGTGTGTCTCAGGGGGCGCCAGAGCTGACCCCGACGGCGATCGTGGCCGGCCGGCTCCTGGCTGACCGGCTGTACGGCGGCTCCGAGCAGCTCCTGGACCTCACCACCGTGCCCACCACCGTGTTCACGCCGCTCGAGTACAGCTGCGTCGGCCTCAGCGAGGAGCAAGCCGCCGAAGCAGCCGGGGAGGACCAGCTAGAGGTGGGTCGGAACGCGAGAGGGTCGTTCGCACTTGCAGTGTCTGGCTCGGAGCTGTCTGATGACATGAGGACTGCGGTTTTCTCTACTGCGAAATTAGTTTTTACATACAACAATGTTTAAGTTTGTGTCCGGCAGGCGGCAGTGTATGACAGACTGAGAAAACGTGTTATTCATGAAACATTCAATTATAGTGAGTTTTACTGGACAATCGCGGTGAGTTCCTCTGATGTCCTGTCTCGTCGCACGTGCGGCAGGTGTATCACGCGTTTTATCGTCCGCTGGAGTTTATCATCCCGGGCCGCGACACCTCCTCCTGCTACATCAAGGCCGTGTGCGAGCGGCAGGCGCCGCAGCGCGTGCTCGGACTCCACTTCATTGGACCCAACGCCGGCGAGGTGCTGCAGGGATTCTCCGTGGCCATGAGGTGCGTCTGTGGGGTATTATGCTGGGTAAAGAAGGTGATATGTGAATACTATGACGATTGTTGAGTATCTACTGGAACTGGTGAATGAGACCAGTATGATGTTTGTTTTGAATGATCGTATAGTTATTGGATATTATTGTGATTATTAATAATCATTGTAATTATTATTATTATTAGTGAACCTTGATGAGAAAGGTCCTATCGCGTGTTTCTGGCCTTTCTTCTTCTCTTGGTGAATAGGGTGCTTCTGATGATTAGTTGTTTATGGGTTGTTGGTTGCTGCATAGTTTTCAGTATTATTACAGTGTGTCATATTCTGAAATATTTGCTAAAATATTTGTTTTGATGTTTCCGAACTGAGATACAAGTTAACTTTTCCCACAAGATCGGATCGAATTTGGAACGGATCCGAAATTTACATTTCAAAACTCGCTCACTCTCATGCATGCTATCCAAGCGATTTCAATAACCGTGTGGCTTCGGTGGTCGTAGCGATAGCCGTCTGCCGGCGATACTGACCGCTGATTGTCTGTGTGACAGGCACGGGATGACCATGGCATCGCTGAGACAGGCGATTGGCATCCACCCGAC
Source organism: Balanus nubilus (assembly GCA_031763405.1). Classification (NCBI taxonomy): domain Eukaryota; kingdom Metazoa; phylum Arthropoda; class Thecostraca; order Balanomorpha; family Balanidae; genus Balanus; species Balanus nubilus. Next base: position 12,076 of record JARFNZ010200193.1, read on the forward strand.
CTCCGCCGAGGAGGTGGTCAAGCTGCACATCTCCAAACGCTCGGGCCGCGACCCGACCGTCACCGGCTGCTGAGGCTAGTGGCGCGGACGCCGGCCGGCCGGCGGCGCCTCCCGCCGCCTCCGTCAGAGGGAGGGGGAGCGTCAGCCGGCCGGAGCCGTCCAGAGAGCCGGGCCGGGCCGGGCCAGCACCGCTCGCCCGCAGCAGACTGTGATAGTCAGCTCCGAGGCAGCGGGCGCTCAGTGATGGGTGACCCGCCGGTGCCGGCTGTGACCCGTGACCCGGGTCGATGACCTCTGAACAGACCGGGCAGCGCCCCGGGCCGTGTCCCTCCGGCAGTATGACGCGGCGGCCCCAAACCCGGTGTACGGACGGGCCGCGGCTGAGGAGTCGGGGGCACCATGGCTCGGCGGTGCTGCCCAACGACGGAGAGAGAGAGAGAGGGGGGGGGGGGGCGTCCGCGGGGGGGGGGCGCTCCAGTGTGACCGGGAGAGCTCCAATGTGACCGGGAGAGCTCCAGTGTGATCGGGAGAGCTCCAATGTGACCGGAAGAGCTCCCACTGTGGCCGGAAGAGCTCCGACTGTAGCCGGGAGAGCTCTGAACGAAATTGTGAGAGCTTCGATTCTAGCTGTGAGCGCTCCTGTGACTGTGAGAGCTCCGATTGTGAATGGGAGAGTTCCTCCTATCACTGTGAGAGCTCTGGCAGTCGCCGAGGGAGTTCCCGCTAGTCCCTGTACCGGTAGAGCGATAATAAATGAATCGGGCGTATGGGAATTGGTGCGTGCCGGCGGCTCTTGCCCCAATGATTATTTCGGCGACTTCATTGCATTCAAGAGACGCTGCGGGATCGAACAGAGCACGTGTTTGGAAATATTGTCGATATTGTGTTTGGAGCGGCGGGCCACGCTCGGTTCGTTTGTTTCCAAACAGGTTAACCATGAATCAATATCGGTGAGGCCGACCGGCACGCGTCTCTCAATCGTCCGGAGCCGCGCGGGTAATGTCTGACAACCCAGAGATGGTTGGCCCTAATCTGCTGTATGTACATTGCGAACTAGTCCTCCGGTCGTGTGAGTTAGTCCTGCGGTCGTGTGAGTTAGTCCCGCGGTCGTGTGAGTTAGTCCTGCGGTCGTGTGAGTTAGTCCTGCGGTCGTGTGAGTTAGTCCTGCGGTCGTGTGAGCTAGTCCTGTGGTCGTTTATGAGGGCTTCCAACCCGGCTAGCGCTAAAGCGAGCTGTCGTGCACTTAGTGCCTTTTGCTCTATTATTGATAGAGGATGATCTGTTTGTACCTTGACGTAACACTGTGATGAGGGAGTTGCGGGGTCGGCCTGGTATGGCCCGAGGCTGTGGGGGACGGAGGGTGAGACGGCCACCCTGTCCGACCCGTTCGCCGCCGTTACACGGGTGTCAAACACCGTGATGGACACGGCCAGACTGGATCATTAGACGGAGCTGGGCGGCAGACAGCCGGCCCCTCTCGTTCGTCCGTGCAACACTGGCAGGAGGGCTGCTGTCCCAGTCGGTGTTTAGAGTTGTGACGCTAGGAAGGGTTAGGTTGTGATCCCAGGGTGTCTTCCTGTGTACGGGTGTTGTCAGTCAGCCGCCTAGTTTTGAGCTGCGGCCTATTTTGTGAAAAATTGATCAAAAGTTGTGTGGAGTTCATGTTTTTCGCGCCAGTTAGCTATCCCTCAGTATTATTAACCATTTACTAATATCCTCTTGTAATTAACGTATGCGTGATTATTAACCTGGGGCAAATCTAATTCACTTTCGAAATGCGTTTCAGGAATTATCTCAATCATTGCCACTCTCTTCGTGTCTTCATTTTGATTCCTGTCCATTGTTTAAGTTACATCCCATTCGCCTTACGTTAGCCAGTGTCTGTCAGTGCTTGCACATTTCTCATACGGGACTGGAGATTTAGAGCTGAGCTACCATTGGTTGATGTCCGTTGCCCCATTTCTGTACTCCTGCTCTGGGTTTTAACACCGCCGTAATAAAGCGACTGGGGAGTCAAAACGCATGATATTTCCTTCTCTGTGCTACATCTGTCCTACCTGCCTTATCCAGTAGTGTTAATTCAATATCCCAATGTCAAACCATCCGTTGATCTGAGCGTCGGCGGTTCGCGCGTCAGTTAGTGGTTAGTTTTGCTGCCTGCAACGCATCGCGAACAGATTTGTCTTGCGCGCTGCGAGCCTTGCTGCATGTATGAGAAGTCGACAATACCTGCTACACAGTCGCGGCAGCTTGTGAGTTCATACTGTGATAGCCCTCGCACTTGCGGTCCTACGTTTACGGAGGATGCGGGCTCAATGTATGCAGTTTTGTAGCACAAACTCAATATTTCCGCGATTGTGTGGCGGCTGTTCGTCGTTTGCTTACACGCGTGCTGCCGGGTCGCCGCGGGGCAGTGTCCCCGCGTCGTCGCCGGCCTGTGTCCCGCCGTGTCGCCACGGGGGTAATGTCCTCGCGGTGTCGCCGGCTGGTGAGTCGTGTTGCGCTGCTCGGGCCGGTGGCGTCGGCGGCCGGTCAGCCCGGTGGTGACCGACGGCCGTGGGTCAGCGCCGCTCCGTGCCCGGCGGCCACCTCAGTCGTCAATAAACGTGCTCCGAACCGAGCGGCGTGTTGTTTGGCCGTGGGAGCGGTGGGCGGAATGCCGCTGGCCGGCCTGCTGACCTGTCGGCGGCGCGGCCGGTTATAACGGCAGCCCGGCGGTCGACGGCGGCACACCAGCACAGCGCCGGAGATGGAGCACCACCGCCGCTGCCTGCTGCCGCTGTTGCTGCTGCTGCTGGCCGTCAGCTGGCCGGCCGCTGCCACCGCCACCGCCGCCGCCGCCGCCACCGCCACCGCCGAGGCCTGCCATGACGGTGACCAAAACTCAGCACACCCCGGTAGGTCCAGCCGCCATCGGCCGCCGTCTGTGGCCCCACGGGTGGAGAAGGGATCACCGTACTGGGACTTTGACGTGCTTCATTTGATATCAAGACCTTATTTCTTCGCTAGTTTCAACTTAATTGTTTCGGTTTTTTGTACCTCAATTGCAACCGACAGTTTCATTCTAGGGGTATTCATCATCCTCCCAGTTAAAGGCTTGCCTCATCCCGGAACCACGTCCGATCCTCTGCCCGTCCGGTACGTTAGCCTCAGGCTGGACACCTGCAAATTCCAGCAGCCTATTCGCCACGTGAACAGCCCACTGTCCAGTCTCCTTTACCCATGTTCTGAGGCCAACCTAGCCACACAGCCCTGAATCTGTTCCCAGTGCACCGTATCAGCTGTCGCCACCCCTCCTTCTCCTCCCTGTCGCCACCCCTC
>JARFNZ010200414.1:0-15379 GCA_031763405.1 Balanus nubilus
TTCTAGCTTAATTATAAAACAGAATTAGGTAGTTTTTTCATAGAATATATCTTAAATATTAAGCATTAATATCCACTAATGCATATGCTTTTAGCTGACATTTTCAAAACCCTTACATTCCCTTTAAGAATGGTACTTGGAAGTATCAGGGACACGATTCATGTCGATTCATTATCTGCTTACGCGTTTACTATCGTTATTTCACGCGGCAATCTCACAAACCGGAAACGGTCAACAATCTAAATTAGACCTGAGCTGTGACGTCATCGGTGACCTCCAGGTCAACAACATTTATTTTCCCACGATAAATTTTATAGGTCTATTGAACGCCGTTTTTTAAGTCAGCCCAGTAGTTACGGAGATCGAAAAGGGGACAAAAAATGTCCCCCCCCCCGTGTTATGAAAATTCCTCGTAAGACGCGGGTTATTATTGTTGAGGCAGTTTCAAACCATAGTTTAACCCAGTGGCCGAAATTTACTGACCCTGTTCGTATAACGCCTTTTTTCGTTTGCCTTTGACCAAAGTATCGTCGATAACTACCGATTCGGCGGCAAATTTGATACTCCGTTATTTACCGAAACAATTCGACAAGCTCCTTCACAGGCTGTCCGATCTAAAAACAAAAATAAAAACAAACAACAGACTGGACGCGATTCCGTCACTGGTAGCGGTCAATTCGGCCTGCACAATAACAAGCCTTTTAGAATGAACGCCGAATTGTTTCTCAGATATGCAAACCTACCCACTCAATATGGAATTGGAAGTTCTTGTTAATGACGAACGCCGGCGACTAGTTTCGCAAATATCCCAGTTGCTGTGCACCAGACGCGGGGAGGGGCGCCGGGTTGTGCTCCTGTGTTGAAACAGTTTTGACGATTGGCAATCCTCAATTGAAAAAGGTGTACTATGGGTGTAGTAAACCTAAGTACTCAGTGCGTTTGTTAACTCAAATTATCATCATTATACCATATTACTGCACGTATTGCTGCTGTGTTGCTCACTGTAGCTGTAATAATTATGGTTGTTGCTTTGATTATTTTATTAAACCAATTAGTTTCACTGAAATTACATATATGGCTCCCATTGATACCGCCACCGTACCGAGCAATTCATTTTTAAATAGCGCTAGCTCGTGTCACGGTGATATTTTTTACCATGCCAGGTTAAAGGCATGTTCGGTATCTAAAAAATATTTTGCCTTGGATAATTCTCCAATGTATTGGTATTAGGGGACATTGGAAAACTTCCCATGCTATTGGATAATCATCACAATTTTCCAGATACCGAATGCAGAATAAATCTGCTGTCGATATAAGTCTAGCAAAGTTTATTTTATCCTTAAAATTTAGGGTTTATTGCAGGCTATCATTGTCGATCCTTTTTAATAAAATCCAAACGGCAAAATGCATGCCCCATCAGACGATTTCCGACAAGCATTAAAGAATGCCTCCAACCGCGGTAGAATCCAGAGTTGCCGTTATCAAAGTTGCAAAGGCAAGTCAGACACTATCGACATTGACATTAGAGTTAACAACCTGCCTCTAATACCTAAAAAGCAGGCATAGTTGCATTCAAACCGGCGAAACAAAAGACCCACAAGAGCATTAATTCGCCGCACATTTGATAAGCACTGCATATCTTGTTGCGAACTGAAAACTTGAAGGAAAGGACTGTGGGAGATATATATGTATTATCTGTTTTCCACCTATGTTTAGGCGTCACATCTGCGCCAACTCGCAAGGATACACACCAAACCGTTAAACAACAGCAGCCCGGATACATACGCGGATTGTTAATTGTTCACGACTTTGGCCCAATGGAGACTCACGACAACCCAAGCCCGGCCGCCGCCTGCAACTGGCAGCGCTGTCTGCCGGATGTTCAACGAGCGGGGACAATGCCGGCAGAGATGGCATTCACGATAGCGCGGCCATAAGTTGGCGGTGACGCGGCGGCCGCTAACAATGCCCGAGTGACGCAGTGACGTATGGAGTCTGTGTGACGCCAGTGACGGTCCAGTGACGGCACCTGCCATCACCGGCTCAGACGGAGCGCCCTCCTGCCGCCACCGTCTCCAACTTACCCCAAAAAATTACTGAATCTGAACCTGAAATACAGAATCTGTCAGCAGCTCCAGCTGACTGACCTGTGCCCTGTCCGGGCGGTGTTCCGGCGGTCCAGGCTCCTGGCCCTGCGCCGGGCGGTGGCGGTCGCTGCGGGCCCGGTCGGCCGGGGGCAGGGCACTGGCCGTCTCTCCGGTAGACGTCCCAGCCGACCTCCTGCCGCAGCTGGTCCCGCAGACCGCCCTGACCGAGCCCCCTGCTCAGCAGGCAGTTATCCGTCCGGCTGTACACCTGCCTGTCAACAAACAGACACAGCGGGCTGTCAACATCGGAGACACATGTCTGTCAACAGCAGATGCATAGTCTGTCAACAACGGCACTACAGATCTACTAGGAGGGTAAGCCGGGGCAACACCGCCCCCCTAAGGTATTTGCCGCATTTCTCGATACGTATGCATGATATCGATACGGCGTTTCTTTTGTCGTAAAAAGCAATCAATTTTCTGTAAGCTGACAAAATACTGACTTATTTGCGCAAACTTCATACGCACAGCAGGCGGTAAAATGAACCCTTGCATTTTAGTCGGGTTGAAAATGACCTGGGAAACACCGCCCAGGGAACGGTGCTTCCAGGTTTGGCGGCAAATTACGCAAATAACTGCAAGTGGTGTTTTTACCCACTTCTACTGGAAAATTGCACTAAAAATGCACTTTAAACGCGGAAAAGGCAGGCACAAACGTCTTTCTCAGTCAAAGAAGTCAAGATCACTCCAAGTCTCCAAGTTGTTCGGCCTTTCTTAAATCGTCAATAGGTATAATCCTAGGATCATATACTTGACAGCATCTTTATTAGTTTTTCCAACATTGCTAATGCACGGTAAAAGGCCACAAATACTGATAAGTGGGGTCAGCTGACGTTGCATCATAATGCTTATGTAGGACGTGGTGGGGTAGTGGGATATTCAGCCTCCTATTAAAATGCAGGGAGTTCGACTTTTACCATTTCAACCTTCGTGCGGCACTTAATACATCGGAAGCATGATATTTTTATGTATTACGAGTTAGCGCACCAGTTTTTAACAAATCATATACATCCGCCGCTTTAGGTAGACACTCCACTCAGGGTAGCACTAGCATTGCCCCACCGTACGGAGAACACCGCCCGGGGTGGGCGGTGTTCCCCAGTCAGTAGTCAGTAGGCAAGACGTTTAAGTTTAACCACGAGCATTAGAAATCACGGCGTGTGTCGCTGAATGCTTACACCTAGTAGTACCGACCCATACATGTCCAAAGATATGACCGGCATCTTTTGCTTCTGTAGTTATAAATGCGAAAAAAATATAGAATTATTATAATTCAGTCGTATATTTTCAACTTTACCTTATATAACGCATGAAAATGAAAATGTTCTGATCAGATCACTCACATTGCCCACAAGCTGGGAGACGATAGAAATTGACAGGCAGCTACTTAGCTCCGCTTTTTTATTTTCAAGATACTGGCATGGGCGGCGTTCCCCAGGGGGCGGTGCTCCCCGGGTTTACCCTAAATTCGTATATCACCAGTTCAAAGTTCAAATGGTCATATACCAACGGTTGGTAGTCGGTCCTAGAGAGCGACAGTAGCGGGGAGGGCGGGTACGCCGCCGCCCCCCCCCCCCTTCCCGTTCAGCCGGAGGGGCGTGGTGCCCGCGCCACGTGCAGTCCCCTCCCCCTCCCTACTGCCCCGGGATGTGGTCGGAGCGTGTGCCATTTACGTGCCGCTCAAACCAGGGATTAGAGTTTTTCGGTAAAGGACGTGAACTGGGACACAGCGGGGGAGCGATATGGGCTTATGGGGTAGCGGAGAGCTGGGCTGACATGAACGCTTTCAGATGATCTTAACCCTCGCACTGCCGGAGGTTCGCGCCGAACACCGTCTGGGTGAGGGTGGGGGTGATCCCCCCCCCTAAGATCTTGAAAACCACGCAGCTTAGCGATAAGCGGTAAACGGTATGAGATCGTGACAAAGACTATAGATATATAAAGACTATAGAAAGACTATAGTGAGGTCCTTGGGAAAAGGCCTCGCAAATACATCCGCGAAGGAGAGAAGGAGCGCCTTCTGTGCATGGTCGAGGGCAGACATGTGCTCGGATCCCAGGCACCACAAATTTGGAATCCAGATCCTGACTATAATAGCGGTGATACAACTCTAATATATGACGCAAGCTATTGCGGCTGCATCCCTCCGTGGTATCTGAGTCTCTTTTGTTCATTTATCTAGCAAAAAAAACATGGAAAATAGCCTGAGATCCACTTTGAATCCCAGTACCTCGGATCCCGGATCCCGAAGGATCTCGGGCTATTTTCACGGTGTTTTGATATTTCGATCAACTAAAAAAATTGCACATGGAAAAAGGAGGCACGTGGCCATAGTTTGCAATGCACAAAAGTGTTATAGCGCTTTGACCACCGCCACAATCATCATTTAAATGCCAAAACGCCTGGGGGCATGAACATGTCTGGTCGAGGGATCCGTTGGCCGTAAGACGAAGTAAATAAGTACCTAAAATGAATACTGGGCGATTCCATTCCAGGGCAAATATTGAGCGCCACAGCGACTAGAGCCCGCGGCCTCTGAGTAAGCTGAAGTTGCATCATAACATCCACCGACCTACCCACATCGTCGGACTTAGTATATCAATCTTGTAAGTTGTAACACCTTTAGCCCGTTCCTTACGACATTCTTTACAATCCCAATGGTGTCTCCAACGTTATTGCACAACCACGCCGATTGTTTGTGCTAAATCCGTAGCTTCATCTTCCAAAGCTGTGACGGTTGCAGCCAGCCAACAATGCCAGGTGATCGAGGCGACAGTAAATGGGGTGAGAGTGAAAGAAGTCTTCAGACCGTTAAATCCGCCAGGGGTCGTTCTTGGACGCGGCTCAGGGATAGTCCCGACACAAGAGCCCGATGAGACGGGAAGGACGGCATTGGAGTGTCTCGAGCTAACAAGCCAGGAGAAACAATTATTTGATTGAGGTCGAGCGTCTTTGCAAAGGCCAGGCATTGAAGATGCAGCAACTTTTTGTATGTTGGGGGCGCGAGCGGGTGTCAGCGGATGATCCTATAATCTCACATGCCCAAACAGGCTTTGTCCCATGCCGTTTATGTACTCGTGTTAAATCCTGTCAAATCTAGGATTCTCTAGAATTATAGATACGATACGCCTTCATGTTTTGTCATGGAATCCTGTGAATCCGGCATCCGACGCCAGCTTTAATTTCGGGGGTCTGCTGGGGTCCCATGGCCCACTGCGGCATTTCGTCGTCAAATCTATTAGATCTCAGATCCACCTTAGAAAATCGCGGAAGGATTTGGTTGATGACGCCGAATTTTGGATCCATCTGCATGTCTGCACCAGATCGCCCGGTAGCCGTGCTCCGTTCGAACGGCCACCCCGGGCTCCGTGCCCCTCGTTCCTTCGTGGCCCCTCCTCAGGAGCGGGTGTGTACGATGGATCGCGTGCCGGTGCGCCGACACGCTCAGCCTTGTTTGCGGCAGCCGAGCCGTGGTCGAGGTAAACAGGCACCCGCCGGATGTCATTAGACATGAACAATGCAGCAGCCGACAACCGACGGCCACCGCTGGAGACGGGAGACGGTCACTGGAGACGGGAGACGGGAGACGGTCACTGGAGACGGGAGACGGTCACTGGAGACGGGAGACGGGAGACGGCCACTGGAAACGGGAGACGGGAGACGGTCACTGGAGACGGGAGACGGGAGACGGTCACTGGAGACGGGAGACGGTCACTGGAGATGGGAGACGGCTACTGGAGACGGGAGACGGCCACTGGAGACGGCTGGCTGGAGACGGGAGACGGCCACTGGAGATGGCTGGAGACGGGAGACGAGTAGCCGAGCAGAGCAGAGCATGTCTCTGCTGCAGTACCCACAGGGCTTAGAAGTGAATGGTGTTATTGAGGGTTGTTGATCTCACCGCCGCGCCGGTAGGGAGGTTTTCGTTGTGACATTGCTACAATATTGCTGACAGGAAGGCTGGATTATTTTTCACGAAATTTATGAATAAATATGAATTTACACAAATAAGTGAAATTAAAAGAGACATAAATAAAATAGTATTCTATGGTCATAATCTTAATAATGATCGAAAGTTATTTGATATAATGTCATATTGTCGATACTGGCTACACACTGTCACTGCACTGCACTGCACTGCACTGCACACTGTATGTCACACTGGCTTATATGAGCCCGGCGAAGAGACATCACGCGCGCCTATTATACGCGTCATACGCCTATTATCTGCCGCTTCGCATTGTGCGGCTATCGCCTATATAGGCTGTCTACGGCTACCGTCTGCTTCCACTGTAAGTATTCATCTCCTTATATGGTTTTTACTACCTGGAGACAGCTAATTCATCCACGATCGACCAGTGACATTCAGTCGTGTCTCGTTTTAGACCGAAGAAAATCGGATGGCGGTACAGGCTTAACCTACGGTGATGCATTGCAGACACAGGGGTTGGGATGACTCTACCAAGAGGGCGGAGACTGGTAGTCATTGCTGCTCCTTTCTGAAGAAGCGTCAGCGACTCTAGGGAGGCTCGCATGAGTCGCCATGCTTAACGACTCTTAGCAATGCACCTGTTCGGTGCTCCATTGTTGTCGTATTTTTCGTCCTCTTGTTACCGTGAAAGGTCTCATCAGCATGATGATTTAAGACCGTAAAAATTGCAGAAACAAAGTCCGTCGCGGGACGCCCTTAGCAATCAATCAAGCTCTTGGCATGCCGCTCCTTCTCGAAGAGAATGTAGTAACACTTCCAAAAAATGAATGCCAGTGTCCTGTGTTCGGCCTACGATAAGTGCAAATAGAAACGCTATGAACAGTTCGACCAAGAAAACTGATCTTAGTTTGAAAGGAGTTACTTTCCGGCTGTGCGAAATTTCTTCGCGGTTTTCAGTTAATTATCTACGACTTTAAGGCAAAAAAATCTGACCAAAAATCTGAGCATGGCCGCCTGGCTCCCCGTTCCCTTTGCTTTGACGAACTGTGCTCTCCGTGCTTTGATACGTTTGTTTAGTGCCGAGTATTTTAATGCAAAAATGCATATATTTATAATGAAGACAATGAAGTGAATAATGAAGATAATGAAGACAAAAGTAGCAACTTAAAATCAAGCGCCCCTTCAAGGGAACTTGCTTGGAACAACGAACAATGAAATGACATAAATCGCTCCAAAAGAATCTTGCGGAAATGACGTAGGTACACAAGAAATATAAATCATAGACACAGAGGATCAACTGGCGCCGACCTCGCCACCGGCCTGGCCGTTCTGCAACAGTCCACCGAGCGACCGTCAAGGACATGTCGGGTGGTCCCGGCACCGAACAGCCGACCTGCGCCGTGGTGCAGCTGCACAGTGCACAGTGCACAGGTAGAGAACAGTGTGTGCATTCGGTGTGTGCCACTGCATTTCCGACTTCTTTTAAATACGTGATTCATTTTATTTTCCTTCACACTCCTCCCCCTCAACCGGGATATACATGTATGTACATACGAGAGCCCATCCCAGAACTGATTTGGACAGTCGATGAAGCGGTTCGAAGAGCGAGCGGTACCGGGCATCGAACCTGGGTCCTCTCTCCCGCAGATCATCGCCGTCCCAGCTGAGCTAATCTGGCCGTAGATCACCTAGGGCAAGTTCGACAACACGACTTATTCGCTCTCCGGCGAATCAAACGAATTCGCTTTACGACAAATGCTGCCCGTGCGTTCTGGAACAACAACCTATTTTGTCACCTGCTGCGCTATTTCACGTGGTCCTATAATAATTATTGGTAATACAACTTTCCAGTCTTACAAAACTGCTAAGATGCATAAATTAGCATTTAATTATTTCATAATTTTTCCACAATCACATTTGCAATAATTCACCCTGCAGAAGAAATTCGATCTCCCGACGAATGGTTTGAACAATTCACTTTCCGGATGAAATGTCTTTTGCACGATACCAGCGTGTAAGGCCCATTCGCCGATTCGGTTTGTTGCCGATCGCAGAGTGAGCGAATATTCGGGGATACCGACAAATTCATCCCGATGCCGACGAATTCGTCCCGATGCCGAGCATGTCCTTAGTCTCACCATGCAGTCAGCTGTACCTGGACCCCTCAGCCGGCTGGCGGCGCCAGCTGACCGTATTGGGAGTCACTTTGAGCTGGCTGCTGTGAGTCCAGGGATGTGCTCGATAACGTAACTGACCCATTTTATCCCCATTTTCCCCATTTTGTTATCCCTATTTTATGTTAAACCTCTCAAGCGGGGTGACAACGGGCAACGAATTGGGTGTGAACGGGCCACCCAAAACGGGGCCGAATAAGCCTGGAACGCTCAGTGCCGAGTCCAGCCGGTGTAAGGTGCTATATTTCTGAAGAAGTCATTGGTCTTCGAACCTCGTCTGTACTTCGTCTTGCATCTCCATGACCCAACCCCGGTAGCTCTCATTATTTTGTATCAGTTGTGGGGAGCTGCCCATAAAACGGGAGCAACCCGAGTCAATTGCGCAACAGAGCACGATTATACCTGCTACCCGTAGTGATGCGTCGCGCCTGTATCTGTGACCCGTTGTGTTGTGCCTGTGACCCGCTGTTGCGTCGCGCCTGTGTCTGTGAGCCCCCGTGCTATGCCTGTGACATGACATGACCTACTTGTAGCTGAAGATGGCGCAGTCCCTCAGTCGGAGACACTCGTCCTCGCAGCGCCTGAGGTCAGTGACCTGCACCACGCCCAGCACGTATCTGTCCCGCAGACGGGCGTCCGGCATCGCCATCTGGAAACAGCCGCCTGCGGCACAGGGGTCACGGCTCAGGTCAGCTGAGGTCACATCGGTCGGGTCAGCCGAGGTCACATGTCGAGTTCTGGGTGAAGTTTAATTTGCGGCGCCCTTTAACCCAAATCATCATCATTACGAAAAGAGAAACTATTATTTACGCTTAATTACATTTACATATTCCGTTGAAGTACATTGAGTACACAGTCCCTTTAAGTACATGACTGAGAGAAACCATTGTTTCATTTAAGCTCCATGACATTTTCGGACTACGCCCCAACGTAACAACAGCTAGCACTATGTAGTACTGATCAACACACATCTATCATCATACTACTGTGAACGGACATCAGTAAATCCGTCAGCCACGAACCCTCAACCGTGGCTTTATCTGTTACAATGATCATGTCTTGATGATGATTTGGCTTAAGTGCGCCGCAACTCTCTTGGTTCTATGTCGCGCACATGACCATGTCTTACCGGAGGGGGACCCGCCAGGGTGGGAGGTGTATTGTACTCACCGGTGTCGGTCGGGCCGGCCGGTCCCGGTCCCGGTCCCGGTCCCGGCGGCGGTCTGCCGTCACACCTCCCGCCGCCCAGTCGGCTGTAGGCGTCGTGCTCGACCTCCGGGATCAGGTCACGCGAGGTCAGCACGTCACGGCTCAGACGGCAGTTGGTCTCTCCGACGAACGACGACTGTCTGAGGGGCAGCGGCGGGGACGTCAGCCCAGGGAACTCCACGGATGATTGCAGTGACGCGCGCAGTGCCATTTCAGCGTTAACGCTCGGATGAGATCGTATAGCGACTCATCTCACTCACAGCTGAGGGGCCTTACATGTACTTAAGAGTACTTGAGCGATAATACTTATAACGGAGTGGTCTTACCTGTAGCTGAGCGTCTCACAGGCGGTGCGGCGACACTCCTGTTGACAGGCCAGCAGGGTACTGGCCCGCACAGTGTTGTCCGTCCGGGAGTTGGACACACGGGCGTCCCGAGACAGCAGGCGGTAACACTCTGAAACGGCGCGCACACACATACACACACTCAGACACACGCCGACGATATGATAATCCAACGATAAGTGGTTCATGTCCAATGTGTTGTAGCGGATAGTGATGATGACGGCTAATCCGAGAAGGAAATCACCAAGGCCAAAAATGGAAGAACGAACTGGCTTGAGATACTCAGTTATTATGACAAGCTTATTATCATAGCACATGCCATGCACGCTTGGTTGTAAGAACATTCTGCTGGAATAACCTTTTCGATTTGGCAGTTTACATTTAAAACTGCCGTGTCAGATCAAATGACCAATATAACATTTTATTTTATTTTTTCATCTGGACTTGGCGACCCAGCCGGCTGGGTTGGGTTGCCGTCCGTCAGTGTTTCGCGCGGTGCCCGGTAGGCGGCAGTACCATCGCCGTTGTGCTCCGTCTCGGTCTCGTAGTCGCAGGCGCGGCTGAAGTCCCGCTGGAAGGTGTCGGCACGCGAGTCGGGCTCGAGGCGGCTCGGGTAGGCGTCCTCCCGAGACACGGCGCAGTTGTTCCGCCGCGCCTCAGACCTGTGGAACGGTCAGACATTGCTGAAGGGTTGGTGGGAGACGCAAACGATACGTAGGAGGCGAGGAGACGAAGGCAGTACGGCCAAACTCGCTTAAAGCGACGGGGGACACATCGTAACTGACTGACTTTGTGCTGAACTGGCAGTGTCCGTGGCCAAGGCAGATCCGTTCGAAGAGACATGTTACAACTGAATCGCTTAGGTGGCAGTGCAGGAATAAGTTGCATGCTGTGATCCATAAACTCACAATGAAAGTTGCAAATGGAAGCGAAGGAGCATAAGACACTACCCGCACCCTTAAAGTCAAACTAAGAGCCCTCTGATGCCACTCATCTGTCTATTTTCTGCCTACTGTACCATCTATCATAGGCGTAGGAACGGGGGGGAGGGGGGTTTTGATCCCCACTCGGCCAACAATTTCGCTAAAATCTTCAATTTGTCTTCAAAGACAATTCACCAAGGCGAGAGGAGGTTAAATCTGCAAATAAATGTATCATAGGAGGGTTGGTTTTCCCACAAGGTGAGATCCAAGTTTCACTGCCCCCCCCCCCCCCCCCACACACACACAAACACTTTTCGTGACGTTCCTACGCCTATGCCATCTATACTTCTGGTACTCACATGTAGCTGAATGATCGGCAGCCCGTGTAGGACATGTAGCAGATGCGTTCACACTCGGTACGGGAGACGGCGCTGAAGACGGCGTCGATGCGGCTCCGCTGCAGGCGACTCCGGCGGTTCACTAGACGGTAACAGCCATCTGCCGAACCGAACAGGTACTGTTAGTTAGCACGGTCAACCGCGAGAGGACACGAGGGCAGGAGGTGGATGAAGTTCAAGCATGCAGACATGTCCTTGGTAAGCACACAACTTCTCATTATAAGTTCATAAATAAGTTGCAGGGGCGTCGTCACCGGAGGAGGGGGGGGTGGGGGCTGGATCCCAGCGCCCCGCCCCCTCTAGTCCAGATTCGTGGCATTAATTATAATAACATTCGTGAGAACCTTCCACCCCCCCCCCCCCCCAACTCTGGCACCCCACTAACCGCCCAGATAGTTTATGTCGACGCCACACACACTGAACATGCACGACCGCCCACTGCGAGCGCTGTACCATGTGAAATGTGCATTGTGTACCATCACGTAATCGCCATCACCCTGTCCATATGGTATAACACGATCACAAAGCAGCCCCTCGTCTCCCGTGGTTATCACCGGCCGGCCGTGGACACTTTCACAGCGTCATGGACGGGGTCATTGACGCAGCTCAGCCCGGCCAGACAGTGTGCTGACGTGGTGCTGCCCGACTCACTGCCGGGTGGTTATGAAGATACGGCAACAGACCAACGGGCCAAACCGGGTAGTACGTGGTCGGTACGAACGGCAGCGAGAGATTCAGTGTTGCCAGGAACGGGCATTTACGGCAAACGAAATAGGTCGGATGTCGAAAAGCATTGAGCAGGCGTCAAACAAAAATTTGTATGTGAAAGCGAGAAACTGCATATTTCCAAATTAATTCGGAATGATTTAGGAATTAGGGGTTCGTGGAAACATCTATACCGGTCATAGCTCTCATAGTTGCCGCTAATATTAGTAACACCGAGCATGTAATGAGCATCGCGGTTGCGAGATTGCAATGGTGTGTAGAAGAATCGTTTAAAAATGTTTTTTTAAATAAAAATGCGTGCATAAATTAAGTTATAACTACGCAGCACTCAATCAACTTTTCATCATCCACTCAAGACATCCGCGACCTTATGCAGGCACACTAATAAGCACCTAGCTATAGCAGCGACAGCAAAAAAGGAAAAACACCGAGATTGACATAAACAACTCATTAATTTCACAACCTCGAGATCGTTGTCAATTGTCTTAATCTTGATGCTATTGTTTCGCTCATTCCATTTGTGATGCAGATATCAGAACGAAATTACTGACGTCATTCCATCATTCGCGAGGTGACTTTTCAGAGGCCGCCGACAGGGGCGTCGCCTTCTTCCAAAAATCGGGGGGAGGGCGGTGGCGGCGGGGGCCTTCTGAAGACTCAATTCTTTTCATGCAACACCCGGAGGCGTCAAGTTCAAATCCAAAATGTTGGACCCCCGTTCCCCGCCGGCGACACGCTCCTGGCCGCTGTCTGCGGGCACAGCGGGTGACCCGACACCCAACACTCTTCACCCTACCCAGCAGTGGGCAGCTCCGGCACGGTCCGCCGGCTGGTCACGGGCCGTGCCGCCGCCGTGTCACAGCCCGTGCCGCCGTCGCGTCAGACGAGGCGGCACCGTGACTCCACGCCCGGCGGCCCCTCTAAATACGCTCCCGCCACTCTTAACACACTACAATCGGCGCGAGAAAGCCGGCGCAGTCACAGTGCGTGACTCGTGAGCGGCGTACGGCGCGGCGACGCGGGCGGGCAGGGCGGAGCGCGGACAGGTCACGGTTAGGTCGTCGCCGGCTGACGCCAACACCGTTAGGGGAGGGGAGCTGTCCCCGGCCCGGTGGCACCGACAGGGACCGTCACGAAAGGCAGAGAAACAGGCGGTGAGACTCGTTCTTCTAGCTTGTTTTTACAGAAAATCGTCAGCATTTTGCAAGATATCTATAGACGTTTGAACTTTGAATGCATTTCGTCTGTATCTGCCTTAGCTGTTGCAAATTTTATAGTTTACTTAGTAACAAATTGTCAGAAAACGACCGGAAGTGGATATCATGTTCGACTCCGGTCCTCTGCATACGAGCAGTTCTCATCGAGACTCGCGACAGCCCCCCGGAATCCGGATCCACCGAAACAGGGTATTGGTGTCCCGCTGACCCGCTGATTTTCCGGGAGGCTGTCTCGTCAGATGACTGGTGAGATTGGGTCCGCCCAGGCGCCCGCGGTCTTTCAACAGATAGCGCTGGTTGTGTGTGAGATTAGAAACGGCCCTTCATTATCATTATAGAAACCGCGAACCGTTGACGGTTCTTCAAGTTCAGGCTGCACATGAGGTGCCCGAGAAACTGAGCGGAAAAAGAGCGTTAGTTACGCGTACGAACATCTTCGCATGCCGTGCTCATCAGCCCAGAATTGGTGCTGGTGCTGTCTGTGTCGTATACTGTTCAAGGCGTTGGAGTGTCACGGTGTAGTATGGTAGTGAGCTACGTTTCCCGTGATATAGTATCGCAGACTCGTAGTGGTGGTGGTGTGGGTAGTGTCGTAGTGTCGTTAACTAAAATACCCGTGGAATAATATCGCGGTGTCGTGTTCACGGGTGGTGTAGGCAGTGTCGTAGTGCTCACCTGAGCCGCCGGTAGCTCCGCCGGTGGTCTGGCAGGCGGAGCCGTACTCCCTGCTGTACGTGTCGTAATGCTCACCTGAGCCGCCGGTAGCTCCGCCGGTGGTCTGGCAGGCAGAGCCGTACTCCCTGCTGTACGTGTCGTAGTGCCAGTCGGCCTCCACGGGAGAGTCGGAGGCGGAGCGGACTGCCACCCGGGCCATCTCACAGTTGAGCTGGGAGCCGGCAGTGTCCCGTCTGGAACACACGTGAACGCAGCGGAGCACGTCACAGCCCGTTCGACGGCTCGTCAGATACGGTCGTAAGACCGCGTGAAATACGATACAGGCTCGCGCGCTTGTATACTATCCAAGAGACCGTAAGCAACATTCTCATTCTTAGTAAGATAGATGACTTATGTAAAAAAACGAAAAAAGTATAAAATATATCATCGGATGAGGACCAACTTCTTTTGTCTATTGTTTCGGAACAAGAGAGAAGTCGCCGGTAACCAAGCCTTCAACATTTTACATAATACGAGCGAGCATAAGGTAATCAATCGTTTTCCCCACTAACGATTGTAATCATGGTCTCGGATCCCGGATTACCTAAAGTGGAATAGAATAAGTGGCAGTTAATGAGTTAATGAGTGGCAGTTAAGTGGCACCTGAAGCTGAAGGAGCGGCAGCCGTCGGTGATCTTGCACGCCTCTGCACAGTTTTGCACGGTGGTGGTCATGACGTTTCGAATCACGTGACTGACGCGCAGCCTAGAATCCGGTGCATTCAGACGGAAACAGCCTAC
This sequence comes from Balanus nubilus, assembly GCA_031763405.1. Classification (NCBI taxonomy): domain Eukaryota; kingdom Metazoa; phylum Arthropoda; class Thecostraca; order Balanomorpha; family Balanidae; genus Balanus; species Balanus nubilus. Next base: position 14,524 of record JARFNZ010200414.1, read on the forward strand.
AGGGAAGAAACAGGAAACGATCAATGGCAAGTACGTATGGTTCAGGAGGCAAACGCAAAAACGCTACGCAAAGGATGATCTAAGGTTTATATAAGGTTTATCTAAAAATGCTCTTAGGTGACAAATCACCAGTTTTAATGGACATTCCACAAATGTATTTGTACTATCCCGAAAGCCACACAGACTTACCAAAGGAAGCTCATTGATGATGACTTTCGGTTTATAACACCACGGGGTATCACGGTTCGTTGCTATGGTTACGTCCATGACACCGGATTACAGGTAACGTATAAATAATTATCTTCGCCAGCAGAGTCTTGATGGCTCCAATGTCTACACATTACGATAACGTCGGGGACGAGGACAGACTGCTGCTGCGTTGGTAAGTACTCACGGACAGTACCAGAACCACTGCCACCGCCGCCACCGCCGCCGCCGGAGCCGCTGCCGCCGCCGGAGCCGCTGCCGCCGCTGCCGCCGGTGCCGGTACCGGTACCGCCGCCGGCGTCGTCACACTCGCGGCCGTACCCGCGCCGGTACGTGCTGTACTCGGTCTGGGGGACGGTGTGCAGACGGCCGGTGCGGCCCGACAGCTGGCAGTTACGGTCACCGGAGTAGTCCGACCTCCTGCCAGCGGACGATACGGTTAGTACACTGTACGGACAATACACTGGACAGGTACATACATACAACATAGAGATGCAATATTCTCCCCAAAATCGAATACCGACCCCACACCACACCACACCACCACATTAGCCAAAAACACCGGCATTATACCAGCGCTGCCATTGCCATTGCATTATCACACATGCTCAAATACCGCATAAATACCGCCGGTACTGAAAATATATTG